>JAAXCT010002990.1:0-48718 GCA_012490785.1 Eragrostis nindensis | reverse complement strand
TCC
This sequence comes from Eragrostis nindensis, assembly GCA_012490785.1. Taxonomy (NCBI): domain Eukaryota; kingdom Viridiplantae; phylum Streptophyta; class Magnoliopsida; order Poales; family Poaceae; genus Eragrostis; species Eragrostis nindensis. The sequence goes on along the minus strand of JAAXCT010002990.1, from coordinate 48,715 downwards.
GCAGGGTTCGACGGCGCGCCCGGAGCCCCAAGGGCCGCTCCGGCCGCCGGCGACAAGGGGAAGAACCCGCCGTGCCGAGCCCGCCGTCCTCGACCACCACCGGTCCGGTCGCCGCCCGTGGCGACGCTGGCGACACCGGGTGCTCGAAGAGGGACCGGAGCCCGACGCCTCCTGCTGTCGTGCTTGCAGGTGCCAGACATCGGAGTCCGGCCGCAGTACAAGCGCCTTCGCCGGTAAGCGTTGCATGCTTGTTCCGGGTTTTCTTTGCCCTAGGTCTGGTGTGCATGGGTTTGAATTTTTTCTGCATCTGTGTCAGGGGACCGCGCCCGACCCCTGCGACTGCCGATGGCGCGCCCCGCTCCGAGGGCAACGGCCAGGCGGAGGCGCGGATGCCCCCTCGTGTGAGCCCACCTCTCGCGCCGAGGCGGAGCCTCAGTCCGAAGCGCGTTCTGGTGCCCCCAGGCCGTCGGAGCCGGAGGAACGTCGTGCCGCTTCACCTGCGCACGGCGTGAGGAGGAGGAGAGGGTACCGTCGCCGCTCCGTCCCGCCTCGCCGCCTGCGTCCAGTTCTGGGCGGGGGTCCAGGGCTCGGAGGCGCGGCCGTCTGCCCCGGCGCGCCCGATCCCGGACACCAGTCCGCGGCTCCCGCGGGCTGCCGTCGTCCGACAGCGTTCCGGGCCCGGCGTTGCCTTCTTCCGAGGCGCGCTCTGCGCCGAACAAAAAAGCCGTCGTCAGTCCTTGGTGGTGGCCCGCCGCCCATCGCGCGCGGCGCATGGCGAAGGGATTGGGGTTCGCTCCGCACGACATCCGCAGCGGCCGTCGTTGAGGAGTGATTGCTGGCGGGGGGGCAGGCCGGTGCCGCCCATGACCCGCGTCGTGGCCGAGGCGCTGCGCATGGCCGAGTCCCTCCGCGACGCCGCCCGAAGAAGAGAGCAGGAAGCTGGCCGAGCGCGAGGCCGCCGTCGCCGCCGCGAGGAGGACCTCCGCCGTGCCGTGCGTGCGGCCCAGTTCCAGCACCGGGAGAGCATGGAGGAGCTGTCCCGTGACCGTGCCGCCACGAGGAGCTGCTGCGGGAAAACAGCCGGCGGGCGACCCGCCTCGACAACCGCGAGCAAGTCGTGAAGCTTGCGAGGAGAAGGTGCGGCGCCGCGAGGACCGCGCCCGGGAGCGCGAGCAGCAACTGGACGCCCGATCCGCCGCCCTGGATGCGCGCGAGGGGACGCTGGCCGCGCGCGAGCAAGCCATCGCGCGCGCGAGCAGGGGCTGGACATTGCCGAGGCCGGCCTCGAGAGCCGTCGAGAGGAGCTGCAGCGCGAGGATGATCGGCTGGCCGCCAAGGCGCAGGACCTGGGAACCCGCGAGCACGCCCATGCTGCCGCCGTCCGAGCCCATGAGGAGTCGATGAAGGCCAGGGAGGACCGCGCGCAGGCGACGTTGGAGGAAGCCCGCGGATTGGCCAGCACGCAAGCCGTCAGGATCCGTGCGGAGATGCGGGAGGAGATGCGGGGCTCGATCGACCAGCGCGACGAGATCATCCGCCGGTCGGCCGACCGCATCAAGGAGTTGGAGGATCGCGCCAAAGGCTGGGCGGAGCGGGAGAAGAAACAGCTGGAGCGGATTCGCGAACTCGAGGCGAAGGTGGGAGCGCTCTTCGACGCTCAAATCAAGATCCGCGACCTCACGGCGCGAGTCCGGCGCTGCCCCTAGTGAAGCCGCTCCTCCAGGGACCCTCGCCGACCCCGAGTGGGACTCGGAGCGCCGACGGCTCTCGGCCATGGCGCACGACATCTTCCGCCGCATCAACGACGGCCTGGAGAGGGCGAACATGGCTCGGCTCCGAACCGGCAACCAGGAGCCCTCCCTCGGCCAGATCATCCTTGCGCTTATGCCGCTCGCGCAATTCTTCGAGGGGCTTGGTGATGATGTCCGCGGGCGGCTTGCGCGGCAGGGAGAGGCCGCCATTCGGGCCGTCGCCTCCGACCTTGTCACCGTCGTCCTGGAGCGCGTCCCCGACTTCCGACTGATCTGCTTCTGGCCGGTTCCGAGCCCGCCGAGGCGTCGCGCCACCGGAACGCGTGCAGCCCGTGGTCGAGGAGCTGGTGAGGGCGTATGTCCCGGACCAGGACGAGGGGCCTGCGAGCCCGGCATAGGGGAGGCGCCCCTTGTATTGTTCTGCTTTTGTCTGTTCCTGCAACATTAGCGCTTGTGCCCCGGCGAGTAGGGGGCGGTGATGACTTATGTATAAATTTGTGGGTTAAGTTTGGCGGTTTTCTTTCTCGCTCCCTGTGTTCTTCCTTAACTGTGATGGTCCGCTCTACTTTCGGCTGAGGACTCGGGCATCACCATGTTTTCAATCTGTGCCGTGGTGATAGCTTAGGCCGTTTGCATCTGCGCTTTTGGTCGGGGGTTGCCCTCCCAAGTGTTTGCAGGATTGTGGCCGAGCCGATCGACCATGACACGAGACGTTCGACATGAATGATGTCTTTGCCGTGTTGCCCAAAGAGCGCAGGTTCATCAGCGAGCAAGGGTTATGAATCAGAGAGCGAAAAATGCGTAGTAGGAGAAAACGAGACTTTATTGCTAGCTGAAAATCGTAGAAATAAAGGTACATGTTGGATACAAGTGCGATGCCCCCGGGCTCACTGGTAGAGAGGCCAAGTGTCTCTGACTGTGAGCCGCCGAGTGAGACATGCACCCCGCTAAGGGTAGAATTTGCGCAGGTGTTGAATGTTCCAGGCGCTTTGCTCCGGGCGGCCGTCTTCCGTCGCCAATCGCACCGCGCCACCCCGCGTCACCCTAGTCACCAAGAAGGGACCTTCCCACATTGGGGACAGCTTGTTCTTGCCTTTGCGGTCGAGCGCGCGGCGTAGAACTAGGTCGCCCAGTTCAGGGATCGGGGGCGGACACGGGATTGGTGGTATCGACGTAGGCCTTGGAGGTACCGGGCATTCCGGATGTTAGCGCGATGCCTGCATTCTTCCAAGAAGTTGATGTCGTCCATGCGATGCTCTTCTTGGGTTGCTTCGTCATACAGGGCAACTCGCGGAGCCGCGAATGCCACTTCGGCCGGCAAGACTGCTTCGGCGCCGTACACCAGGAAGAAAGGTGTTTCGCCGGTGGCGCGGTTCACCGTGGTCCGGAGAGACCATAGCACTCCGGGTAGTTCAGCGGTCCACTTCGATCCACGTTTCTTCAGGGGGTCGAACGCTTTGGTCTTGAGGCCGCGTAAGATTTCGGCGTTAGCGCGCTCAGCTTGACCATTGCTTTGTGGATGTGCCGCAGAGGCGTAGCAGACTTTGATGCCGATCTCCTCACAATACGCCTCGAAGGCATGGCTTGTGAATTGGGAGCCGTTGTCAGTGATCAGTCTGTTCGGTACACCAAAGCGTGACACGATGCCGCGCATGAACTTGACCGCGGAGTTCTTGTCGATGTGGACGACTGGTTCTGCTTCAGCCCACTTGGTAAACTTGTCCACGGCGACGTAGAGGAACTTGTGGCCTCCCACAGCCGCGGGAAACGGTCCCACGATGTCCAAGCCCCAGACCGCGAACGGCCATGAGAGGGGAATGGTGTGGAGTGCTTGCGAGGGTAGGTGCGTCTGCTTTGCGTGGAACTGGCACGCTTTGCAGCGTCGCACAAGCTCGATAGCGTCCGTGAGGGCTGTCGGCCAGTAATAGCCTAGGCGGAAGGCTTTCCCGGCCAGCGTGCGGGAGGCCATGTGACTCCCGCACTCGCCCTCATGGATGGCATGGAGGATTTCCTTGCCCTGCTCCGTCGGGATACACTTGAGGAGGATTCCGTTCGCCGCCCGGCGGTACAGCTGCCCGTCTACAAGGGCGTAGCGCTTAGCTTGCCGGGCGAGGCGTTCGGCGGGCTCGTCGTCCTCGGGTAGGACTTCACCGCGGAGGTACCCCACAAGCTCTTCCATCCATGGGGTACCCGGGTCGTCCATGGCGAGCACGTGAGGCTCGTCGGTTGGCGGCGGGCCCGCGTCGACCGACGCAGGCGGCTCTGCCGCAGTGGCGCTGTTGTGATCGGCGCCGTCCGCCATGTCCGGGACCGATGCTGAGGGCTGAGCGAGTTGCTCCACGAAGGTCCCGGACGGTGGGTCTTGTCGGGAGGAGGCGATCCGCGACAAGGCGTCGGCTTCGGTGTTGTCGCCCCGCATGATGTGGCGTGTTTCGAAGCCGAAGAAATTCTTTTCTAGCCGCCGGACCTCCGCTAGGTACGCCGCCATTTGGGGGTCCGAGCATTGGTACTCCTTGGAGACTTGGTTGACGACAAGCTGCGAGTCGCCCTTGGCGAGGAGTTTCTTGACGCCGAGTTCCGCGGCGATCCGCATCCCCGCGATCAACCCTTCGTACTCCGCCATGTTGTTGGTGGCCTTGAAGTGCAGCTGGATGGCGTAGCGCAGCTCCTCTTTGGTAGGAGCCACCAGCAACACTCCTGCACCGGCGCCTTGTAAGGTGAGGGACCCGTCGAAGTATACGGTCCAAATGTCGTTGCCTTCACAAGGTTCGTCTTTGGCTGGACGCGCGGTGAGCTCTTCTCGCTCAACTACAGGACCGGGCGTCCATTCTGCCACGAATTCCGCAAGGGCCTTGCTCTTGATTGCGCTGGAGGTTGTGAACTCGAGCTCGAACTCAGACATCTCCACCGCCCACTTGACGATTCGCCCAGTGGCCTCGCGGTTGCGTAACACCGTCTCCAGCGGGAAACTGGTGACCACCCGGATTGGATGGTTTTGGAAGTAGTGTCGCAGCTTCCTTGACGCTATGAGGACCGCGTAGAGGAGCTTCTGCACTTGGGGGTAGCGCGTCTTGGCGTCGCGCAGGACCTCGCTGACGAAGTAGACAGGGCGTTGCACCATGCGCTTCTTCATCTCGGCGTCGCCCGTACTGACGTCGGGCGCGAGAGCTGCGTTGTCCGTTGACGTCGGAGCCGGAGCCCCCGGGTCGGCCGTGGGCGCAGCCCCCGGGCGAGCCATACTGCTTGTCGACGTCGGAGCCGGAGCCCCTGGGTCGGCCGTGGGCGCAGCCCCTGAGCTTTCGTCCGAAAGCGGCGCTGCAGCCCCCAGGCGAGCCATGTCGCTGGTCGACGTCGGAGCCGGAGCCCCCGGTCGGCCGTGGGCGCGGCCCCCGGGCGAGCCATACTGCTTGTCGACGTCGGAGCCGGAGCCCCTGGGTCGGCCGTGGGCGCAGCTCCTGAGCTTTCGTCCGAAAGCGGCGCTGCAGCCCCCGGGCGGGCCATGTCGTTGGTCGACGTCGGAGCCGGAGCCCCTGGGTCGGCCGTGGGCGCAGCCCCCGGGCGAGCCATACTGCTTGTCGACGTCGGAGCCGGAGCCCCCGGGTCGGCCGTGGGCGCAGCCCCCGAGCTTTCGTCCGAAAGCGGTGCTGCAGCCCCCGGGCGAGCCATGTCGTGTGGTGACGTCGGAGCCGGGGCGTCGAGGACGGGCGTGGGCGCAGCCCCCGAGCCTTCGCCTTGGTTCGGCGCGGCGCCGACTCGGTTTTTCTTCCGCCGGGATTCGTCGAGGATGAACTTTTCGCGTTCGGCGACGAGTGCAGCGCTGACCACGGCCGGTGTTGCCGCGATGTAGAGCAGGAGCGGCTCCTTGTCCTGGGGCGCGACCAAGATGGGAGCTGAAGAGAGATAGGCCTTCAGCTCTTGAAATGCGGCCTCGGCCTCGGGAGTCCATTGGAAACGGTCCTTCCGCTTCATTAGCTTGAACATGGGCAGAGCGCGCTCGCCCAGTCTTGCGATGAAGCGGCCGAGCGCGGCCATGCAGCCTGTCAACTTCTGGACGTCCTTGAGGCGGGTGGGCGGGCGCATGTTCTCGATGGCCTGAATTTTTTCTGAGTTGGCCTCTATCCCCCGGTGTGAAACCAGGAAACCGAGGAGCTTCCCTGCAGGGACACCGAACACACACTTCGCCGGGTTGAGCTTGACCCGCTTGTCACGTAAGTTGTCGAACGTTTGCTTCAGATCGGACAGCAGGGTCTCACTCTCACGCGACTTGATCACGATGTCGTCGACGTAGGCCTCTACGTTCTTCCCGAGCTGCTCATCGAGTGTCTTGCGCATTGCACGTTGGAACGTAGGGCCCGCGTTTTTCAAACCAAAGGGCATAGTCACATAACAATAACACCCCGCCGGGGTCATGAATGCGGTTTTTTCTTCGTCTCCCCTAGCCATGGGGATCTGGTGATACCCAGAATTCGCATCTAACATACAGAGTAGGTCACAACCTGCGGTTGAGTCAACTACTGTGTCTATGCGTGGCAGCGGGAACGGGTCCTTGGGGCACGCCTTGTTGAGGTCGGTGTAGTCGACGCACATGCGGAGCTTGCCGTTGCTCTTGGGGACGACCACCGGGTTCGCCAACCAGGTGGGGTGTAGGACTTCTCGTATGAAGCCGGCCTCGAGGAGCCGGCGGATCTCCTCCCGGATGAACATCTCTCGTTCCGGGGCTTGGCGCCGAGCCTTTTGCTTCACCGGCCGAGCGGCCGGGTTGACCTTCAACTCGTGCTCGATCACCTCCCTTGGTATGCCGGGCATATCGGACGGCTCCCAAGCGAAGACGTCCGCATTCTCCCGAAGGAAGGCGACGAGCGCGAGTTCCTATTTGGGGTCGAGCTCGGCCCCAATGGTGACGGTCTTGGAGCCGTGCGCGTTGACGGCGACCTGCTTGGTCTTCACCGGCTCGCCGGCCGTCATCTTGGAGCGCTTGGGGGCGGACTTGACTGCCTCCGGGATGCCACCAAGCTCCGGATCCGCATCCGCCGCCTTCTCGGCCGCCAGGATCAGCTCAGTGCACGCGATGGCACTCTTGTAGTCGGCACGGACGGTGATTACGCCCTTGGGCCCCGGCATCTTCAAGGTGAGGTAGGCGTAGTGGTCGCACGCCATGAACTTGGTAAGGGCCGGGCGCCCGATGATGGCGTTGTACGGGAGGTCGATGTCCGCCACGTCAAACACCACCTTCTCCGTGCGGAAGTTGTCCTTGGTGCCGAACGTGACCGGGAGCGTGACCCGCCCCAGGGGTTGGGCGCGTCCCGGAAGGACCCCGTGGAAGGGCCTTGAGGGCTCCAGGTCAGTTTTGCTGCCCTGGAGCATCTCGTACACCTGCGGGGTGATGAGGTTGATGCTCGCGCCGCCGTCGACCAGCGTGCGAGCGATCCTCTTGTTGCACACCGTCGGCGCGACGATGAGCGGGAGTCGGCCGTCCGAGTTGTCGGGGCCGACCAAGTCGCTTCGGTCGAAGGTGATCGGGACCTCTGACCACTTGACAGGGCGGGCGAGAGCCGTCCCCGTGCTCAGCGCGCACACTTCGCGGCGCAGGAGTTTCACCTGCCGCTTGGAGGTGATGGGCGCGGAGCCGCCGCAGATGACCGCGACGGTGTCCTCGTGGTCCTGGAAGAGGAGAGCCTCCCCGTCCTCCTGGGACCCCTTCTCGTTTCCCGCGCGCTCCTCTCTGCGCTTCTTGCGCTTTTCCGCGTTGGCGAGGATATACTTGCACTCCGTTTGGTCGTGCCACGTGGAATCGTGGAACGCGCAGAACTTCCCCGTGGGGGGAGACTTCTCGCCGCCTTTTGCCGCTTTCGGAGCCGCGGGGGGTTTGCCCCCCTTGGCACCCGTCGGCGCGGTGGCCAGGACCTCGCCCGCCTTCCGCTTCTTGGCGAGCTTCTTCTTCTGTTTCCGGGACAGAGGACGGTCGTCATCCTCGTCCTCTTTCTCCGGGTCGGAGTCGTGCCAGGCCTGCGCTTCCTGCCGGCGCGCGCACCGGTCCACCAACCCGAAGAGCTCCACGATGGTTTGGGGCTCGTGGACCCCGAGCTCGCCCAACACGTCCTTGTCGCGCACGCCGTGGGCGAACGCCGATATGACCCGCGCCGGGTCAATGTGGGGATGGTGTTGCGGACGTGGCTGAAACGCTGCACGAACTTGCGCAGCGGCTCGTCCTTCCGCTGTATGACCTTGTCCAGGTCGATTTGCGTGCCAGGGCGCTTGGCGGTGCCCTGAAAGTTGACGATGAAGTCGCGGCACAACCCCTTCCAAGACTTGACTGACTCGGGCGGCAGGTTCATGAACCAAGACCGCGCCGAGTCCTTGAGCGCGAGGTGGAAGTAGTTGGCCATGACGTCCTCCGAGCCCCCGGCCGCCCGCACCGCGGTGGAGTAGATCTGCAGGAACTCGGAGGGAGGCGCCGTCCCGTCGTACCGCTCCGGTATGTCGGGGCGGAACTTGTTGGGCCACGTCACGGCGCGCAGCCTCTTGGAGAGGGCCGCGCATCCACCGGAGTACGCGACGCGGCGACTTTCGCTCTCCGCGCGCCGCCTCCTGTCCGGAGACGGTGAGGCGGACGAGCCGGACGACGGCGCGCGCGTCGAGCGGGACGACTGTGCGCGGTGCCTTTCGTGGCGCCGCTCCCGGGAGCGCTCGATGCTGATGCGAGCATCTTCCCCGTCGCGGCGGCGTCCCCCCAGCTTCCGCCGGAGGTCGTCCGGGCCACGACGGGGAGTCGTCACGGAGAAAGAGTAGTCCTCCGTGCCCGTGTGCGTGCGTTCAGTAGGCACGTACGTGGGGCCCTCCGAAGAGGAGTTTGCGCGCGAGCGCGACGGACCCGACCTGGATCTCGCCTGTCGCCGCGCCGTGTCCACCATTTTGGCGACATCCCGGAGCCAGGGCCCAGCTGGCGAGCCCTCCGCCAGCTCCGGCGGTGGGTTGCGCAGCAGGTCCCTCGCCCGGTCTAGTGCCGCTGGTGGGGTCAGGCTGTCGAAGGAGAGGCGCCGCGCCGGGAGCGCGGCGCTGCTCATGCTCGGGTGAAGCGGTCCGTCCGCTGGGCGGCCGCTGGGAACCCGTCTGCGAGCGAGTGCGGCGTTGGGGCTGCGCGCCCTCCGCCCCGCTCAGCCGAGCAGGTCGGGGAGGACGCGAGCCCTTGGCCGCCTTCACCGTAGGCGGCTGGTCCGCCATGATCTCCTCGTCCACCGACTCCGAGACGGAGCGGCGTCGAGGGTGCACGTCCTCGCTGCTCGAGGATCTGCGACTGACTCGCCCAGTCATGGCGAGGAAGAGCGAGCGCGAAGAAGAACACAGGAACTACGACGCCCCCCTACCTGGCGCGCCAAATGTCGAGGTGTGGAAACCACGGCAAATGGGGGCCTAGCACGGCCTCCCTTTGAGATTCGGAGGGGAGCGAACGGTTCTAAGTGTTGGAATCGCGCACGAGAGAGAGGAAGGACACGAGCAGTTTTACCCAGGTTCGGGCCACCAGAGGTGTAAAACCCTACGTCCTGCTTGTCTGGTATTGCTCAAGTGTTGTGTGTTGGTTTCATGTACAAGGCACTCCCTTTTATAGTGCAAGGTGAGGCCAGTCCCGTTCATGGGCCGCTATGGGGGTGCCGGCTGGCGACCCCCCCTCCACCCGAGATGCCGGGCGTCTTTTCTGGTGTCAGCGGGCTTCGCTCGCCTGCCATCATTACTCGATTGACTCCCGTCGTCTTGTCCCATCGCTCGTACCGCACGCGCGCCGCACCCGGAGCGGTGAGGCGCGGAAAGGGGGCCGGATGCGCCGGATGACCCCCCGGTCCAAGCGACGCACCGTACGGTGGCAGGCGGCGCTCGTCAGCCCACGCCCCCCTGCCCGCCGAACAGTGCGCTACAGGGCTACGACTGGACGGGTCACGTCCATTGGTCGCGGCCCTGCGCGACGTGCCGCATTGAAGTCCAGCGACACGCCCGCGCGGCCGCGCGGGCTGTCGCTGGCAGGTGGGACCCCTTCGGGAGGAAATTCCCGCGCCCTGGATCCGCGCGCACTGTAGCCGCACAGAATCCGGGGCGGCTCATCGAGGCGCGGCGCGGTTAAGGCGCCCCGAACCTCCGCCGCCACGTGCCGGGCTCCCACAGGCTCGCGGGGCCCCGCCCTTGTCCGCGTCACGCGGCGGGTCGCGGAGGCGGCAGGGTGTAGCCACGTGGCAACGCCCCACGGCTCGCGGCTGCGAGCCGTGCGGGAGCCCGACGCTCCGCGCACCCTTGCCGGGCCGCTTCGGCCCACTTGGCGCGTGGTTGTCTTCCTTGGCCCAAGACGGACTTGGGCCGGCCTTTTGACGGGGGAGTGGGGATCCTGGTTCCCAGTACACCGACACTACCGGCCCTTACGGTGCTACCGTGCTACCGAGCACTGTAGCACCATAAATATGCATCGAAAAATTGCAACAAAAATATGAATGGATAGTGCATGCAACGATCTACGATTCATATTTTTGGTTGAGGTGCAACGGAAGCTCGTGCAAGAAGATACAAAAAAGAGAAATCAGGCTGTGAACAGTGCGGGTTGCAACTGTTCATTATGAACCCGCAACCCGTTACTATTCAAAGTCTGATTTCTCTTTTTTGTATCTTCTTGCACGAGCTTCCGTTGCACCTCAACCAAAAATATGAATCGTAGATCGTTGCATGCACTATCCATTCATATTTTTGTTGCAATTTTTCGCCCATCCATTGAGGTGCTACCGCGGTTGGTAGCACGGTAGCACCACACCCCGCGGTAGCACCAGATATGTTCTCGGGGTGGGATTGGTTCAGAAAGGACATAGAAATTTACTTACCCTGTGCCAGTGTAGAACAAGGCAGACTTCTAGAATTGTGTTCCTTGCAAATTATTCTTTAAAAAACTGCAGATCAAAGAACATTGAGTGAAACATTTAGCTAAAACTACAGGTCGCTTCTTCTTACTTTATGGCTAGTCCCTTTTGTTTGCCCTTTTCCAATGATGGTATATTTAGTAAAAGCACGTACTTAGTTGAATTAGGGGTAAATCATGCCAAAGGACCGACATTTTGATTTTTTTATATGACCCACACCTCAGTTGCTAACTTCAGTTTTTGTTTTATTTAACAGGCCATCACTCTCTGCCCAAAGGTTGCAGTATATTGGAGCAACCGAGCACTGTGCTATAAGAAGAGGAAGTGTGTAATGCTATTCCGTTTTGATTGTTGCTTTTTATTGATCATTTTTTATGCTTAATTCAAATATTTTATCATGCTGTGTTACTTCCATGTTTGGCAGTGAATGGGCTAAGGTCGAGGATGATTGTAGAACAGCCATAAAGCTTGACAGCCAATCTGTTAAGGTCAGCGGGTGACTTGAACTATCTTCCAGAATAATTTTTTAATGCGTATTTTGTCCTAATCTGGCAATGTGCGGATACTGTATATCCTGGAAGTAGAGAGTGCATATCCGGGACATGATTTCCTGTAGTGTAGTAAAATTCCGCTTTCCATTGTGTTTTTTTCTTGGTTTTAAATATGTTACACAATCAGCAGTTTTGAATGTTAGAGTAGCACACCAATTGCACGTATCCACACATTATTTGAGTTGGATTCAGTAAAATATGGCCGTTAACTAATCAACAACCTAGGATAAAAGGCTACTCTCTTTCTGTCTCTTACTGTTTGGCCTAATAGGCCTGTTGTATACAGATTCTTCTTATGTTTCCCTTGGGGCTACTTTCAGCCTGTTGTATGGTTTTCTGTAGGGCTTGTACAGTTTTCATTTAGTTCAATAAAAAGCAGTGGGAGCCTCTCCTACTGTAATTACGTAAAAACAAAGGGATAAAAGGTTAATGAGAAAGTACGGAGACCGTTTCAAGATACTTAAAACATTATTCAGGGGATATTTTAAGATATCATTGTAGTGAGCTCTTGGGTTGCAATGTTCCACAACCAGGGTTAGTAGCTGAAATCAAATCAAATACTTTAGAATCTGTTATACACTTGTTTGCTTACTCTGGACCATTTTAAGTCTTGTGTTTATGTCCTTTCTAACTTGAACTCACTGTCTATATTGAGGTGGAACTGCACTATACATAGTCACATAGGTGTTCTTTTCCTTCCCTTACTGATGAGTAAAGCATATTGTTAATCCTATCTTACAAACTTAGTATCTAGTGCTTTTAATTGCTCGTTTTTTGTAATGATATGTAATTTTACTCTGTCGGCAGGCACATTACATGCTTGGCCTTGCACTAGTGAACAAGCAAAACTTGGCTGAAGGAATAAAAGCACTGAGAAGGTGTCTCCCTCCCTCCCGTCCTCTGTTTCCACATGTGTGCTGACTCTTTCTGCCATAATCTAATAAAAACTTTATTTTAAACCAAACAATCTAGAACTTCATAAGCTAAATCTAATTGTGGGGTGCTGGTACAACTATGCTGTAAGCTGGACTTAGTTTCTGCTCCATATTGTCTTGTGTGATATAAATACATACATGGCACTGGCAAAGAGCATAGCATAGCCACAACACTAGTATATAACATCCAGATGTCATGTCCTTGTTTTCTGTAAATTTGGTGAAAATTTAATCTTTATCAAAAGTGAGAAAGTTGGGCTAACAATGTGTATGGTGCCTAGAAAAACAGGAAATACAATTTCATGTACATCCTTTAGCATAGTTCACTCATATTTTGATGTTGTCTCTGTTAGAAGTCCAATTTTGTTTATCCCATATTTTTAATAATAAACCAAACTCTGACAAACTAGTCGTTGGAGCTTGGAAGGGGTGCACATCCTGCAAGCTACATGGTTGAAGAGATCTGGCAAGAGCTTTCTAAAGCAAAATACATCGAATGGGAAAGCTTATCCAGAGAGCGAGCTTCTCAATTGGATAAGCTGAAGTGTGTAAAACTTTCCCTTGCGTTATTCAGTTAGTATGATTGGGGTATGCTCTGGTGTCATAGTATATTTGTTTATCTTTTTTCAGGATAGCATGTAAAGAAGCTCTTAGGAATTACACCAGACTTGGTAATCCGGATGCAGATGAGCCTGAAGAACAGTTAAATGAGGTCGAGGAAGTTTTCAGAAAGGCTTCAAAGACCGATACTCCAACTGATGTACCATACTGTCTTAGTGTTCTTTTTTCTTGACACTGCCTTAGATTGCGTTTAACTTTTTCGTGCTCTGATCTTTACCGAACAATTCTTTGTATCTTACTGCAGGTTCCTGACCATCTTTGTTGCAAAATTACACTTGACATCTTCAGAGACCCAGTGATAACCCCAAGTGGAGTTACGTATGAGAGGGCTGTACTTCTTGACCATCTTCAAACGGTAACCGGCTTAGACTCGGACAATTTCTTGCAATGTACTTGTGTTGTACACACTGAATTTATGAATTTCAAATTCATAGGTGGGGAAGTTTGACCCTGTGACCCGTGAGGCGCTTGAACCACACCAACTAGTTCCAAACCTTGCCATAAAAGAAGCTGTACATGCATTTTTGAGTGAACATGGTTGGGCTTACAAGATAAGATGATCGCTTTACAACTGAGATTGGCGGTGCGATTAGTAATACAGGTTCTGGTTAGTTTCAGTTTTGACAGTTGGTGGGAAGATTTGAGCTTGGAATGTTTCTACACAGATATCTTCCCCATTCTGTCTGTCTGTACATATGGGATGGTTTTTATCATGTAATTGTCAACATTACGTAAAGAGGTTGCTCGGAGTGGGGGGTGGGGGATTGTAGTTTAAGCTATTCGATATATATGGTTATTACTGGTGGTTTTACTTTCTTATGATAGGTTCATCATCATTTGAGAAAAAAGGGTGAATCTTATAAGTCATTTGCTAAAAGGTGTCTTGGAACTCGGCATTCCCAAGCATCCCTATTGCAAGCATATGAGTAGATTTTTTGTTTATTGATATCATAGTTCCATAGGTTTGCAGCTGTGTTTAGACTTCAGACCACACAGCAACAGGGACACGCAGCACTTCTTGTGACTTGCTATACACTGGTCAATGAATCTGCTGTTGGGATGGAAGGCCGCCACCCATTAGCAATCTTGACAGGTGTGCTAATGTTGTAGTATATCATTATCATCATTTATCTATCAGCTGAGACTTGCAAGTTGAACAGTCTCATATGTACAGACTTGACAATTCGTGCCGAGATAGCAAGGTCTCTAAAAGAACTAGTCAAGTCCATTGTCCACTACATGCATAATACAAAAAAGAATGCTCAATTTCAACGCCCAGTTGCGATGCACACTCTAGGGAACACAAGGCAACAGCCGCTGAAACAGCTAGTGGCACATAAGTTAGAGCCCTGCCGCCAACTTGAGCCTCTGTTGCTTTGTTCACTCTTGAAGCAATGAATGGCTCCGTTCCAAGCATCCTCCGAGCCTGGAAATCTCTGGTCCGATTGCTCCTCCCCTAATTGTCACCCAAACTGCTTCGTCCGTCCCTATAACAAACCACCACCTCGTGACGCATGTCATCTTTTGCTGTTGCACCATGGGGAGCGTGGACTATGACCTGTCCAAGAAACCCAGAGAGCAGCAGCAGATCAGGAGCGGCAAGTCCAGGGCGCTGTTGCTGCTTCTCCTCGTCCTGACGAACGCGTCCTCATTCCTCCTCTTCTCCGGCGCCGGAGCGGCTCTCCGGGCTCACGTCGGCAGGTACGCCCACGCGTGGGGCGGCGCCTCGGCGAAGCTGCTCCGCGAGCTCAACGTGACGGGGCTGGCGCTCGCCGCGAGCCACGCCGAGGTGATGGACCTGTACGACCGCCTCGGCGCGGCCAACAAGCTCCTGGAGGCGATCCTGGGCGGCTCGGCCATGAAGCGCGACATGGAGGCGGCCAGGGCGGAGCAGGAGGCGGCGGCGACGGCCGGGCTGTGGCAGCAGGAGCTCTTCGGCGACGAGCTGCGGCTGGCCGTCGGGCCGCACAAGCTCCCGCTCGGCGGCGCCAAAAAGGGCGAGGAGACGATGATGTTCCCGGCGCTGGGGCAGGCGTGCCACCGGTACCTGGACGAGCTGGAGCGGTACATGAACTACACGGTCGGCGGCGAGTGCCCGTCCGACGAGGCGTTCGCGCAGCGGCTGATGCTCAAGGGGTGCGAGCCGCTGCCCCGGCGGCGGTGCCGGCCGCGGACGCCGGCGGGGTACGTGGAGCCGACGCCGCGGCCGGCGAGCCTGTGGGCCGTCCCGCCGGACACCAGCATCGTGTGGGACGCCTACACCTGCAAGAACTACTCGTGCCTGGTGAACCGCGGCAGGGCCAAGGGCAGCTTCGACTGCAAGGACTGCTTCGACCTCCGCGACGCCGGCCGCGAGAAGCACCGCTGGATGCCGCAGCGGCGCAAGGCCTTCAAGGACCCGCTCAGCTACTCCATCGACGAGGTGCTCGCGGAGATGCCGCCGGGCGCCGCGCGCATCGGCCTCGACATCGGCGGCGGGTCCGGCACGTTCGCGGCGCGGATGGCGGAGCGCGGGGTGACCGTGGTCACCACGTCCATGGACTTCGACGCGCCCTTCAACAGCTTCATCGCGTCGCGCGGGCTGGTGCCCATGCACGTCAGCGTCGCGCGCCGGCTGCCCTTCTTCGACGGCACGCTCGACCTCGTGCACTCCATGCACGTGCTCAGCAACTGGATCCCCGACGCCGCGCTCGAGCTCGCGCTCTTCGACGTCTTCCGGGTGCTCAGGCCGGGCGGGGTGTTCTGGCTGGACCACTTCTTCTGCCTCGGAACGCAACTGGACGCCACCTACGTGCCCATGTTCGAAAGGATCGGCTTCAACAAGCTGCGATGGAACGCCGGCCGGAAGCTCGACCGCGGGGCCAGCATGGACGAGTGGTACGTCTCCGCGCTGCTCGAGAAGCCCAGGAGGAGGTAATAAAGCGATCGATCGAGCCACAACAAAGGCAATGCATCCCTTGTAACCGTTTCGTTCCTAGTCCCTACATTTCTACCGTGCAATAGTATTGTTCAGAGCAGGAGATTGGTAAAGATTGACCTCCGAATTAACGTGACGGCATAAATCATGAAAATGGCATTCCATGGGCATGGATAATTCAAGATGCTGACAGAGAAGAGGTGTTTAAAAAACCGTGACATTCTTAGGGCATGTATAACGCAAGATGAGTAGGGGAGGTGCTTAATAAGCCATGGTGTTATTTGACCCTGGCTTCTAAAACCGTGGTTCCATTATACCATAGTTTTGGAAGGGGATCGAGAACGTTGTTTTTACGAAGAACAACCTTCGTTTATTTGTTTTCGTTCCAACAAAAGAGCATGCATATAGGCTTGAATACCAAAGAATGAAATTTGCTCCGAGGGGTGTTGTTAGTAACGTGAAAATTGTTAGGAAGCGTTGAACCCCGGCTAGGGACTGCGTCATGTATTTATAGGACCAAAAAAAATCAACACAAGCTTTTTATGATACAATCAGATTACAACTACTTGATATACAAGTATACACTTCTATCGGCTTCATCTCTAAGCCAATTACAACATAATTATTATCTCTAGAACTTAGTTGTAATCTAAACCAAGCATATCTTTTAACAAGTAACAATTCTATTGGGGGCATATGCCCCTGTGGTGCAACCAGACTGTGTCATGTGGTACGACTATCTGAGCTGGCTTCGCTCTGACATACCCCTACTCGTATTCTTATTTTCCATTCATTCAAGCTTTGTACACATATGTCTTTCTACATTTAGCTTTACATTATTTTGAGCACCAAGCTCGCTATCGGGCCCATCAAAGTTAACACAGTGTCGAGTTTGTCTCACCATCATCATCGACACAACAATGCAAAACTTACTATTAATTAATGAGATGATCTCTAGAGTGAGAGATGAAAAGTAGGACTGTAGAAGTTTCTTTTGGGAGCCTCAAGGCTAAAAAAAGACTCGTACTTTGGCTGTGGCGTGGAGAAGGTAAATAGTAAGACAAAATGACTCCTTTTTGCAACGCAACGCCGTGCCACACTTCATACTACCACAACATACACAACATAGGCACAAATAAAAAATTGCGAGAAAATCCACCGCGAAGAGAAATGGAGAGAAGGCAGGGGCAGAGCCAGGAATGGAGCTTGAGGGAGGATAATAAAAAATGTCTCCGAGGAAGGCTCGTACCAATCATTTTTTTAATTACATGGTAGTATTCTTTTTCTTTTGCGATGAAAGAGAGCTTCATTGCTCGGGAATTGGGTTACAAAGCTCGAGCTATAAGGTGCTTGATGAGCCACAGGAGCATGCATACGCCATACTGCAGTAGTGCAGTAGATGAAGCATCGGGGGCCGGCCCCTCTCGGCACCCCTCTCCCGCGTGCTGCCCCTAGCTGAGAGAAGGATCATCCCTAAACATATCCAATTTAACATACTCTCTTCGGTTTTAAATTGTTGACGTTTGACTATTTTTGAGTTTCGTTTGACCGTTCGTCTTATTCAAAATAATAGCTTAAATATGCAAAATTATAAGTTATATTTAAATTTCCTTTAGTGATGAAACTAATCATAACAAAATTTATGATTATTTTTAAATATTTTGAATAAGACGAATAGTCAAATGTAACTTAAAAAAAGTCAAATGTCAACAATTTAAAACCGGAGGGAGTAGACTATATAACCTCGATGAAAAATGAATTTGAGAACATGATGCAGCAGGGAAGCAAAAGCATAATGCATTATCAAGCTTTCACGAAACCGTTTACACTCGCTGCTCCTCTCCTGATGTTATTTGCACAGTATAATATCGTATCGCGGCCCAAATGTTCAAAAGCTATGCAATAATTTCATGCGCGATTCAAAAAACAACTTCGATAAGATGCTACAACCTGTTTCCCCTGCTTCTCCCTTTGTCCTCATGTCATTGGCTTCTCTAACAGCGCGGAGACGTACCACTCATTGTTCCCCGTCCCCCGGCCCGGCTTCCGGCCGGTGTTCCACCGCAGTTTCTTGAACCCGACGCGACCAAGCATCGGCGCGAACGTGGCGTTCAGCCGCGCGGCGGGGCAGACGAAGTGGTCGAGCCAGAACAACCCGCCGGGCCTCAGCACCCTGTACACGTCGAACATGGCAAACTCGAGCGCCACGCCGTCGTCGGGCTCAGGCGCCCACGCGCCGCCGAGCTGGTGCGCGATGTCGAGCGTGCCGTCGAAGAACGGCAGGCGTTGCGACTCGGCGCCGACGCGCACGGGCACCAGCCCGCGCGCCGCGATGAAGCTGCCGAACGGCGCGCCGGCGTCCAAGGCCGCGGTCACCACGGTGACGCCACGTTCCGCCATCCGCGCCGCGAACGTGCCGGACCCGCCGCCGCCGGCGGCGATGTCGAGGCCGACCCGCACGGTGCCGTTGGGCCGCGTCCGGAGCACGGCGTCGACGGAGTAGGCGAGCTTGCCGTCGTCGCGCGCCCACCGGCGCCGCTCCCGCCGCAGGTCGAGGCAGCCGTCGCAGACAGCCGTCTTCGCCAGGCACGAGTAGTTCTTGCACGGGGAGTAGGCGTCCCAGACGGCGGCGTTGTCCGGCGGAGTGGTCCAGAGGCTCCTCGGCAGCGGGGACGGCAGCACGTACCCCTTGGGCGAGCGCGGGCGGCACCGGCGCCGCGGCAGCGGGTCGCAGCCGGCGAGCATCAGGCGGTGCTCCAGCGCCGTATCGTCGGAGGGGCACTCGACGCCGGGCGTGTAGTTCATGTACCGCCGCTCCAGGTCGTCCTGCACGCGGCGGCACGCGTGGCCCAGAGCCGGGAAGAACGCCGCCTTGACGTGCGGGGCGACGGCCAGCTTGAGCTCGCCGGCGGGCTCGCGCGGCCACCCGTCGACGTCGGACATCTGCTGCTGCTGCTGCTGCCGCTGCGCGTCGAGGAGGGTGCGGAGGAGCTCGTTGGCGGTGCCTATGCGGGCGTAGAGACCGGCGAGCTCGGCGCGGCCGGCGGCGAGCGCGGCCTGCGTGGCGTTGAGGTCGGCGAGGAGCGCGGCGGAGTCGTCCCAGAGGCGGATGGTGCCGGGCTTGTAGCGCTGGACCAGCGAGGGGCCGGCGCCGGAGGAGACGAGGATGGAGACGGTGTTGGTCAGGAGGAAGAGGAGCAACGTCAAGGCCGTCGTGCTGCAGTAACGCCGCCTGAAGGCGCCGGTGGGCTTCTTCCCGTTCCCGTGGAGGAGGTCGCTCTGATCCATGATCATACTCTCCCAGCTCGGTCTCAAAAGCTATCTATCTATCTATCGCACAATTGATCTCAATCAACTGATCAATAGCTAGGTAGAGTGGAGCAGCATAAAGCCACTGTGTGCAGGCGTGTTTAGCAAGCGCAAGCTATTCAGAGCAGTACCAAGCTCGGCACACTTGTACTGTTGTGCACCGCACGATCAGTGTCATTGTGATGGATCATTTTGTTACCGGATTGCAAAATTTGTTTCGATTCGGATGGTTACAAGTTACGACTTACGAAGGAGAGGGTTCCCCTCTTGCTTGGGAAGCAGAAAGGTGGAGAGGAAGGAGTCAGCTTTCAGACCATCCATGCATGTAAATGCATGTAAACGCATACTACTAGTTGATGATGTTGCTTGGTTTGCAATCCCACTTTAATTTGCCGGCCTCGAGATCGATGCGCCATATACTCGGATGCACGTGTAGCAGCCTAACTTGTACGCAAGTGCAATCTCCCTCTGAGCTCTTGTAATTTTTCGAGTGGTCAATTTGACTTTTTTTTTTTTTGAGCATAGGTCAATTTGACATTTTGGTTCCAAATCTCGCTCTCTGTGCGTTCAAAAAAGTGAGGCTTTCAGCCTAGCGCGGTAGCCCATGTGGCGAGCGATGGACTGCGTGTGTCCGATCCATTCAGTTATGGAATGGGCTACGCGCCGAGATGGGCCCAGCTATCGCTTTGCTGCAGGACGTACTTTTAGGCCCATCGGTGGAGGCCTTTCCACACAGAAATTCCCAATCCCCGCGGTAGCGTTCTTCAGGTTCACAAAAGCCTGATGAATGAAGCAGTCGCTGATCACGAGCAGAGAATTTTGCACGGCTAGCTTAGTACACTCCTCTCCTCTACCAAGCTGCAGCTGGTGTACGCGACGTGCATTGGGCATGATCGTCCAGTTGTGTTATCTTCTCTGCTGCGCCGTACGAATTTAAGATGACGCGTGGCGTGGCGGCGGCGCGTGCACCCACTGGACCGCCAGTGTGTTATTACTACTATACTCTTATCAGCGGCTGACCGAGCTATAGCTAGTAGCAGCTCCGATCGGTCGACGGTGGGCGACCTCGAAAAACCTAGCTAGAGAGAGTGGACATTATACTGGGTACTGGCGACTTGGCGAGTGGACATGCGTGAGTCCATGATCATCCGATGCTGTGTGAGGACACCCGCTTCACTGACCGGCTCAACTGGATGATATTTACAAGTGACTTAGTATTCACTTTGACACCTTAATTAATCACTGCTTGCCAAGTCAAATTAAGATCAAGAAGCTAGGAAGAGAGTTGTCTCTTGCAGATCGAAGACGAACGAGTTGAGACTTGAGAGAGTGAGGGCGTCAGCGAGGGAGAGAAATTATGTTAAAGATGATGAAGAGATGGGACGCGGAAAGATCGATGGAGCGATCACTGGATCATCCATCATGGGGGACCAACAACAACACTCTCCTCATCAAAAGGGCATTCCTCCATGCGGTGCCACATTAAAAGCTGCCGTCTCTCTCTCTCTCTCTCTCTCTCTCTCTCTCAATGGATGGTTCTCTTGTACGACCAACTCTCACCGAACTCACTAAATTGCAGCACCCATCGCCGATTCATCGGCCGGTGCTCCTGTACCCATCGATCGGTCTCTCATACTTGCAAGCTTGCTTTATTTCATGCTGTTCTCTGCATTGCGCAAGCTAGCAACAGCCCTATATATTTTTCCTTCGTTTTCAGTGGCATAAGAATGCATTACTTAGAGAAAAAGAGAAAGGAGATTAAAGCCATAAGTTTTTTTCTGCAGGTAACTCTACGATCGATGCATTCCAGTTATTACCTGACGAGATGTTTCCTATGTAATGTCGCAGAATGTGCGCTAGGTGATTGAGGAAAACGTGACAAGAAAAACAAGTTAGGCGAGGTTTGATACAAGTAGATATCAAAGACGGAAGTTGGTTTTGACTACACAATGGTTTCTTATATGCATGGTTAAATAAGACATTATCTTAACTGGTTCTTAATAATAAGGTGTTCTAGTACCTTTTTTCCACCAGCTAATTATTTGGCTTCACATACACATTTTGAAACATCAAACGATGCAACTCAACAGTGCCACTATAGTCGACTTTAATTTTACCAGTGTGAAATTTGTTGTGGCTTCATATGATCATGCATGATAGGATCTGATCCCTTTTCTAGCTACATGTCAATAGAGTGCTTGTTTTCCCTATTACTGGAATTACAACCAGCTGGATAACAGGGTGACATTTATCCACACAATGTACGACTCTATTAAGTTCTGCGTCTTGTCGGACAATATCAGGTAAATTAAGATAACTATGCCATCGTTATCAGTCAAAATAGTTACACACATACATTGAGCATTCAGTGCACATCTTTCTTTTTTCTTTCTTTGTCCGATGAATAAATAAAATTTCTATGGACCAAAAAATTTCCACAACTCTATTAAATAAAATATATAGCATGATGATTAATCCTATGCCACCCATATATTTTGTCGCATACGTTTCCATGACAGTATCATAACCGAGAGGTGACTATTCTTGCCGTATGGAATCCGCTCGGCGAATTCAATTTGAAAGGTGCAACATGTGGAAGAAGGAACAAGAACTTATCGCCCATTAATGCCTCGATCTAGCTAGTGATTCTAGCAACTTGCTTGATCAACAACTCCAATTGTTTTGTGTTAGTTCCTTATTTTGCTAACATGTTATTTAGATTATGCAAATTTTAAATTCTTCAAAATTATTTATTTATTTGTAATGGTTGTATGTGTTTAGCAATGTCAAAATAAGCTCAAGTTTCAATATTTACTAGCATATGAAGTCAATAGATAAATCCACAATGGTTTCCTATATGAAACTTAAATTTTGCAAACACGCTGATGCTACTGGCTCAAGTTTAATTGATTTGACACTTGATTAACAAAACAAAAGGAATCAATTTTTTATTTGGACTTAATCTGTTAAAGATGTAAGATGTTTTAATTAAAGACATGCATACATGTACCCTTGTTAAGTGCGACATGATAATTAATGTTGAATATATATGTAAAAAAGAGTGAAAGGTAATTTACCTTATTAGATGACTATCATCATTTTGCTGAAACAAGATTACACCAGCGTTTGAATTTAGCTTTGGTGGAATCTATAGCTTATGCAAGATGCAGAAGTTGTGCTATTCTATTTGGAATAGATTTGATTATATGGTGAGATCACTACAAAAAGTTTTAAAACATACCCAAGAGGCCAAGACCACTGACACATATTCTTTGTTAATCGCATGTTCCAGTTAACTGCTAAAACATCATATTATCGTACTAGATAAGTAGATATGATGAGGCTAAGTCTTATGAAATAATCGTTCAACCTGAGGTTTTCATATATCCCCAAAATTAACACAAAGAGGGAGACAAAAAGAAATGAAGTTTCTTATATTTTAAAAGATGATTTAAGATGGGTTCGTTCAGGAAGCTTTACGGTAGTGAACACTTCAAAAGTTTGAGAAGCACAAATAATGTTAATGGACATCTTTTCAAAGTTACAAATTGGATTTTGGATCAACTAGTCCCTAATCAATTGGCATGGCACCCTCTCAAGTAGAGCGTCAGATCCATGTACACAACTGAAAGGTGATATGGATCTAGTGAAAATAGGTTACTTCTTCTACCTGTTCTTGCTTCATTACCTTTCTAGACACTAGACACATGGTGGTTAGACAATACTACTAGCACCCTCTCACAGTAAATGTCGATACAGTAAAGATAACCCACTATCTGCGCGTACGTGTGCCTAAGCTGGCTACTTTGTTTAGTTACCTGATTGTGTGATATGATGTTGATTATCTTTTTACAATTTTTATTTTTTAGTATATATATATTGACAATTAATGTGACAAATGGGGAAGGAAACAATAAAGAGGCATGTAAAAGGGATCTAGCCAGTGATGGAACTCTTCATCAAGATTTGTGGGAATAAGTCTAGCCCATGCGCATGCATATGAATAACGCATTGATTCCTTGTTTCAACATGATCAATAGAGAACTAATGATCCTTTAGCTATATATGGAACTTTTGAATAGCTACCTTCGAAGTATAAGATCACTCCTTGATGTTTGGTGCAAATGCATGGTGTGGAACAGCATTATAGCTGGCACTGTATGCATGACAACACGCATGGCTATGATTGATGAATACATGCATATATACCGAAAGGACCCGGCAATGGTGTCGCACCAATCCTGCACTTCTAGTGCAGTAGGTCTCCACTTACTCGGTAAGTATGTGTGATGAGCTTATGATATATTTAGAATGAAAATTGATCTCGCACACACACATATATAAATAAGCACTGTAGTCACAACAAGAAAAAAAAGCATCACCACATATATACACGTACTGAAAAACCTTTCTGAAACTGTAGACTTTTTTTTTTGAAGTAATCCTGAAACTGTAGTCTGTAGATGTACGTGCTCAATTTTCTACTTCTTTTTGGTTGGCTCAATGCTACTTCATGATATATATGACATTGGTGAAATGGTATTTTAGTATTGTGCGTGCATGCTCACAGATGCAGAGAAACGATTGACAAACAGATGCGTGTGCGTGCATGAGAGAGAGCGAGAGAGAGCGAGAGAGAGAGAGAGAGAGAGAGAGAGAGTGTTCTCGATCGTACTACAAGTCACGGGTATCACTTGACTCGCCACAGTGACATGACGCATGCTTTCGTACAAGTATATGGAGATGTTCTAACCTCCTCCAAAGACACCAAGCACACTAGCACTACGAATCCATACATATATGCTTCAGTATCCTACGTAATACACGTACCGGCCGGTGCACCAGCAACAAGCAGCGGCACATGCCTTAAATTACCGGCATGCAGGGAAAGAATTCCCCAGAAGGACATCCTAGTGTAAATGCCGACCTGTGTCCTCGACGCGACCGACCATATCATGCAAGGAATGCAAACCCGAGCTGGATACGTGTTATGTTTATGCTTGTATAAGCTTGTTCATAGTATATATATCTCAGTCGAATGACTGAATGAATCCGTAAAAGCGCGAGGTGGGGTCCAGGCTAACTACATGTAACATTGTACACTATCATGCTTGTCTCATTAATTTCTGCTTGTATTAGCGTCTCCTTTTTGTTTCTATCGCTACAATGTCTTTCATGAACGCGGGCACTATCGACATATGTTTGCTCAACTTCATGTAGATTTAACTCTCTATATATTGCTGAATTCATAACCACGTCCAGGGTAATTTCAGTTAATTTATCATATTATTCTAATATTAGTCGTGGATAATCTATTAAACTAATGTTTGACCAAGGGAAAAAAAAGCAACATGTGCACTCTTAAATGCTAGAAATAAATAAAAAAAAAACCCCACTGCCGTTATAAAAAATTAGTTCAAACTATCCTATAGATGCTTTAAAAAATAGTCACCATTGACATTATAAAATATTGTCTAAAATGCCCTCCAAATGTTTTAAAAATTACCCACCATTTCTAATAGAATACTTACCATTGACATTATAAAATATTGTCTAAAATGCCCTCCAAATGTTTTAAAAATTACCCACCATTTCTAATAGAATAGTTAATTTATCATATTATTCTAATATTAGTCGTGGATAATCTATTAAACTAATGTTTGACCAAGAAAAAAAAAAGCAACATGTGCACTCTTAAATGCTAGAAATAAAAAAAAACCCACTGCCGTTATAAAAAATTAGTTCAAACTATCCTATAGATGCTTTAAAAAGAGTCACCATTGACATTATAAATAAATATTGTCTAAAATGCCCTCCAACTGTTTTAAAAATTACCCACCATTTCTAATAGAATAGTTACCATGATAATAGTAGAAAAAAATAACCTAAGTCATTTAATCTAACTGACGTGGAATTGGAGATAATATGGGAAAAACTTCATGCGTGCGAATAATAGATTTGAAACTTCGCGATGTAAAAGGATTTTAGGAAACTTTAACACATGAGGAGATTGATCTCAAATCTTATGTCACGGTAGCGTACGAATTTCTCGCCAAGATAGAATACTATCATGGTTGCACCATGCTTGCTAGGTGTCAATTTCTCGTCGCGGAAGGATACTATCATTCTCACTAGAGCTAAATACTGGCTCAATTGACAAAGGCCTTCCACATGTTTTAAAAGTTACCAACCATGACCACTAAAAATAGCCTAAACTACTTATATATAAGCTTATTAATTCTGCACTACTATTATGATGAAAACAATCAACTGAAAATAACAGTGACAACAAATAACTATGATAACATTAGAATAATAATCAATGATGCATTAAATATAATGCAATACCAGTGACGCAAATGCGCAGGCCATCATACTAGTTGATAATATGTGTAGAGTAATTTGAGCCATTTTTCTTGTAATTTAGTTTGTGGTTAAATTAGAAACATGTATTGTGTTATTTGGCTTATTTTAACGTAATGACAGTGGTGTGTACCTTTTCTTTCTCCAATTAATGTGGTAATATATAGACTCGAGAGTGAAATTAAGTGGTGATTTCTTTTGATAATTCCTCAAACATGAAAATAATGGATCAACCTTAGCATTGAACGTAAAACTCAAATAATCCCTAGCAGCTAGCTGAGACGTTGAATCACAAAGTGGATTTTTTTAAAGACACAACATGGACGCAGACACTCAAACACATACGAGTACTCACCCTTACGAACACATGTATCAAGTTTGGGGCTTGAACCAGGTGGGTTGGTTCCAAGACAAAGAACCTAACCAGCTAAGCTACGCTTTTTTTCGAGAACCTATGGAACACGTATTTCATTGAAAAGGTAGAAAAGGCTATCAGCAAGCAGCTAGCACTACAACCTATGCTGGCTACACGTCCTAAACCTCCTAGACACGCCTTGAGAGACGATCCACCTCAGCTTTCTGATCCTCAAAGATACCCAGGGATGAGCTTCAAGTGGGCAAGAGCGACCGACTGAAGAGCTTGGAAGTCGAAACAACTTAAAAGTTTCGTTCCAGAGCTCCAACGATGAGCGAGCAACGACCAGCGACCAAAATAAGATGAGGCAATGAAGCAAAAAGGGATGTCCCAAACATTGTTCGAGAAGCGACCCATAGCCCACCGCAAATGGCGCGTGAAGACCAGCTGAGTTACGCTAAGGCGCTGCAAGTTGAAATTTATGATGCATGACTAAATAATAAGTTTATTTTCAAGCAGCATATATCTCAATGTCGAGGTAGACAGGAGTGGAAGGGTTAATTGGGCCAGCATGATGATTTGAGTCGTCGGTGGCTGGAGAATGTAGTGTTTGGCCAGAGGAGTACAAGCAGGACACGCATTACTTCAGATCAGGTTCCTGTTGTGAAGATAAACACGCGGATACAAAAGGCAACTTGCAGTTGCACTAGTGTGCCTCTATATATAAGTAGCAGATTTAAGAAAAAAAATCATTAGTATAACTATATATATCAGAAGGAACCTCTATTGTCCAGTTTGTGATAAAACCAGTAAAGG
Source organism: Eragrostis nindensis (assembly GCA_012490785.1). NCBI lineage: Eukaryota > Viridiplantae > Streptophyta > Magnoliopsida > Poales > Poaceae > Eragrostis > Eragrostis nindensis. Next base: position 22,206 of record JAAXCT010002990.1, on the reverse strand, counting down.
CTACCAGAATCTCACACTACTGACTACTCTGTGTGTTAATTTGGAGTTGGGACCATAAAGGAAGCAGGCATGAGGATGCATGCGCAACACCGCCTTGTGCGTTGTGCTGCTGTCCCACTCCGCCGACGTGCAGTCGATTCACTTTAGCTGTCTTGCTACACAAACAGTAGAAAGATTTTTAGCTGAACTGGAATCGTGTCACTGCTCAAATTTATAGGCCACCGCCTGAGCTTTCCTTGGAGGTACCCTTCCATTCGCCTACCCCCTTTTCTAGTTTCAACTGTACCCAGGTCCTTCGTAGCTGCTGCCAGCTGCTAGACCAGTATATATATGAAAGGGCTAGCTACCCAACATATATATTGTTCTCTCCTTTTTACCAAGGCTACTTACAAACATACACACATGTAAAGAGATACAAGTCTAAAACAACAGTGGATCGATGTGTGTTATCTTTCTCTCTCCAATTCTTGCATTTGGCAGCCAAAGGTAAGAGTTATTAATACCGGCCCATATCATAGCACAAGTCCTCGTCTTAATTGTTGGTGCTGTCTAATTTTGTTTTAATTAGGTATCTAATCTTCTTATCTCTCCCCTGCACCACCAGTACTACCACCACTTGCACCAATCAACCTCATTCTTCCAAGAGAAGACGACCACACCCCAGCACGCTATAGGCCGGCCATACCGGCCCCTTGTGTAGTTGTGTCTCGATCGATCTGTCTCTGTGTGTGGCGTGTGTTTGTAGTTAGGGCTGGTGGTCTAGTACTAGTCTTCCTCCTCTCCTCTCCTCTTCTCATGGTTCTATAAAGGCAGCTGGTGGAGAGGAGGGGTGATGACTCAAGGCCGCCGAGCATGGGAGGAGATCATCACCACAACGACATGGCGGCACGCGGCGCGGGCGGCGACGAAGGCCAAGCAGCGAACGACATGGTGATGCCGGGCTTCCGGTTCCACCCGACGGAGGAGGAGCTCATCGACTTCTACCTCCGCCGGCGCGTCGAGGGCAAGCGCTTCAACATCGAGCTCATCAACTTGGTCGACCTCTACCGCTACGACCCATGGGATCTTCCGGGTAAGCAACTGAACGGCTACCAGCTACTCAGCTAGTAATTGAGGGATCTATGATTTGTGCATCATTTCATGCATGTGACCCGGTCCCCCTTTTGATTTCATGTGACCCTTTTGCTTTTTCGCTTACTTTTTCATGCACGCATGGGATGCTTGCTTGTATCTACATGCTCTCTACGTAAACATATGCAACAGCTTTGGCTTCAATTGGGGACAAGGAGTGGTTCTTCTACGTTCCAAGAGACCGCAAGTACCGCAACGGCGACCGCCCGAACCGGGTCACGCCGTCAGGCTACTGGAAGGCGACGGGGGCAGATCGGATGGTTCGTGTTGAGGGCAATCGCTCCATCGGGCTGAAGAAGACGCTGGTGTTCTATGTGGGGAAAGCTCCTAAGGGCCTCAGGAGCAGCTGGATCATGAACGAGTACCGCCTCCCGCACGGCGAGGCCGACCGGTACCAAAAGGTTGGGCAAATTCCTTCTACTGATTACGAAGCTGGCTGTTTTTAAGTGGATTACTTTTGCAGTTCTTTGAGACCTTGGAAAAGCATAAAATTCTCCTGTGATAGATACTTCCACTTAAAATTTCCCCTCACGTTAGGAGTCGGGTTGATGCACATGTTGGCTACTCCGTAGCTTACTGTCCGTGATCACTGTCATGCGTTCTCAAATTTTGTTTGAAAGTGTTAAAAGTGCACCGTGAGAATTGCATCTAGCAGAGATCTTAGCCAGATCTCCATGCATGATTTCTTGTAGCTGCATACATATATGTTCAGTATATATGTTTTCAGTATACATATATGATTTCTTGTAGCTGCATACATATATGTTCAGTATATATGTTTTCAGTATACCGTGAGAATTGCATACATATAGGCGGTTCCTAACTAAATATGATTTCAGTATATATGTTCAGGGCATCTCAAAATTTTCTTCAGTATATATGTTCGCAAGCTAAGACGTTAGCAGTTTTCCCTAAAAATTTCACAGATCGATGAGCCCTCATTTCTGCTTTTACTTTGCAAGGCTGGTCCCTCCTTTTGGAAGCATGCATCATCATCGTCCTTCATATGAGAAAGCCTACAACTTTTAACATGTGCATCTCTATATATGATAAGTAATTAACTACACAAAAGGGAGAAATCTAGCGATTCTAAAACCAAATGAGAAGCCAGAAAAATTGAGGCCTATAACAAAATGTGAATTTTGATTAATATTTCAAAGTGTTACATACTCCATTCTTTGGATAGCATCCTTCTCACCATGAAAGAGATATCTTTATCCTATTTTTATTCCCCTTGTTGCTGGTTGTGCAACTCGCAAACTTCCAAGTGTTCCTTTTTTTCTTAATCAAACTCTACATGCTAAAAACTCTACTGCTCTACATATACTGGGAGGTGTAGTCGTATATGTTTATCAATTCACTTGCACATAATTAGTAATTATAGTTTTAAGTCTAGCTCGTTTCTAATTACATGAAATTAATTGACGTCGAATTTGGGATCTCTAATTAATATTTTGGATCAATCTAATCAGTTCCACACTACTATACATAACAGGAAATTTCTCTCTGCCGAGTGTACAAACGCCCAGGGATAGAAGACAACTTCCACCTCACCGGAACGACAACAAGGTCATCCGGCTCAAAGGCAGCATCAACTATGGACAAGAAGCACCGGACATCGGCGTCGCCTCGCCTGGCCCCAGTGTTCGATGGCGGCCACTCATCCGTTCTGATGAACAAGCCATACAATGGCGCAAACAATGGTGGCCTGACGTCGTCTGCTACAGTTCCAGCCACAACAATGGCGCTGCAGACGTCAATGTTCCGGTCGACTGGCTCCGTCGCCTCGCTGAGCTCCACCACGTCGACGGAGGAGGATGGTACATCGCTATACCACTTGAAGGGCGCCAACCCGATGCTGCCTTCTTCCACGCATGCCCTGCTTAACGCAAACTCCACTACAATGGCAACCATTCCAATAGATGAGCTGAGTAGGGCAATTGGATCATACAATAATAACCAGGGAAATCCCAATCAGCCTTTGTCATCCCAAGGCCCATTGCTTCCATTCCCTAGTATGGAGAAGATATGGGATTGGAACCCTCTGCTAGAATCTCCCAAGGTTTGCACAAGCTTCAAGTAAGTTATGCATGTACGTATACATGCACAAATGATCTAGGGCTCAAACAATGCATGCTTGCATGCGTTCACGTATTATATATGTAAACATATGTACGTATGTGCAGACAACTAATTATTTTGGCTAGGGCACGGTTAATATGTAAAGGGAGGAATAGGATGAGACGATTCTAGTCCCATGCCATTGCTGCCCCATTATTTAGTTCACCAAGCTTGTGTCACAATATGTCAAATTCTATATATTTTGATCATGCAGGCCATGTAGTGTCACTCGTAGAAATGGAATAAAGATTAATTGGACTACATATACGTGCTTGCATATGTATGTTCCATTCGTACCATTCCCCCTCGTGTTTTGTACTTCCTTCGTTCACTTTTAGGTGTCATTTTGGAGTTGGGCACGGGATTAAGGAGAAGTGAAAAAGGTGTATGCACTGAAAACGAAGAGGAGAGAGATAGAGATAGAGGTGCAGTGGGAAGATGGAATATTGTATTGGGAAGAGAGAAATGTGCATTGGGAAGCGAGAATGGCATGTAATTAGAGAAAAGTGAAGAAGGCTAGAATGACATCTATCTGTGAACGGAGGGAGTATTCGAAATCATGCAATATATTGTGACCATTGATCGATCTTTCTTGCAACCATTAAATTACAAATTTTAGTTACATGAAATGATGAGGTAGTTGAAAATATATAATTTGTGACAATCCTAACTACATGCAAAACGATGCTATTTTGATTTCTTTCCGTTTTGTATGAGCTCACGCATGATTTTTTTTCTACATGCAAAACACGCAAAACACGCACGTTTTGTATGAGCTCACGCATGATTGGCATCATATATCGCAGAACTACCATATGGCTCAGGATAAAGTGTCAGCCATCGACAGCTATAGGCATAAGCCAAGTTGTCTTTATACACAATATACCTCTTATCTGCATTTGATTCACTTTGTTCAAAGGTAGGGATTTTTTTTAAAAAAAAATAATAATTTTTGGGTGCTGACAAAACGTGTTGTAACTTAAGTTCATAAATGCAGATCACTAATAAAGAAGAAATGCCATATATGTACTCGTATGAACTAGGAACTCCGATCCCCACATATCGCATATGCAGCGGCAAACAAGATGAGAACTGGTGGCGGCCATGCTGCACGATTGTGCGGTTGCTCGTGTGTGTGAGAGAAGATGTTTTTTATTTTTCTCTCTCCTTTTTGTTTTGAGATTTTTTTTCCTTTCTCTTGAGGAGTGAGAGGTAGTGTTTGGTCAGGTCAGTTATGATTGGAGCATGACAACCGCCACGCTTTTACATGCCCATATGCACTGGGCCTACCAAACCGCCTGCATGCATGCATGCTGCTGGGCCAGCATTTGCTCGCGTGCTCGCCGGCCTGCTTTATTGCATCACACACGTGCCAGTCGGCAAGTTGGGCTCGGCCACAGCAGCCTTCCCGAACCCAGAATTGGCCCGGCCTCTCGTACGGTGTGTATAATTCAAAATTCCGACGCACAGGCTGCTCTACAACTTCAAAACTCCTATTTCCGAGAACTCGAAATGGCATGCACCATTGCACCTCATCTGGAATTCTGGACGTTGAATTTTGATTGGGGCATGCGTGGCTTTGTTCGTGGCATCTATCCTTCGCTTCTGAGCAGTCATCGAGATGCCAATGATGTCACTATCATGAGGAACATGAGCTCGCTTTCTTCGTGCTGAAAGGAGTTTTCTGTTGGTTGTTACGCCTTCGAGTTAGAGCTATCCAAAAATGTGTGACCTTCTTCTTTCCTAAAGGCAGATAAAACAACGTGGTGCTTTTCTGCTATCTTTACAGGAGCTGTCTCTGTCTGCCTCTGCTTTTGTCCGGCGCCGGCTGCTCTTCTCTTCACGGATCCGTCAGTTGCGCGGAGACGGCTGCTCCTGGATGTTATTTAGTTTCCAGTGCTGTGAATAGACCGATGAGTATTTCCTAAGATTACAGGGAGAGAAATCATGATCATTTTGTCTCTGCACTGTAAATTTCATGTGCTTCATCATCTCCCAGGCTTGCTGAATTCTGGGCTTTGAATTGTGCAGTCCAGTATAGGCTCGATTGAAATAGGAGGTCCGTATCAAACTGGGCCGAGAATTAGTAAGCAAGCCGATGAAGATTCGCCGCGAATCCCAAATTCTCTGCTTCTGAAGCCTCGAATTTTGGATGAAGAAAAAGCACAACTTTCAGAGTGAAAAAAATTCAATCTATGTGCAGAATAGTGGTAAGCACCTCTCATTTTTATTCTGATAGGAGCAAGTTTCTCAGAAAATGAATTTAAGTAGCATCTGGAAGCAGCGGCAGTAGAAGTGCATTGAGTGAGGCATTGCCGCTGTCGTAACCCAATTTTAATTTATTTCCTTTTTTAGAAAAAAGAAAAAAAATCTATAGTCTGTGGCTTGTGAACCTCTTGTTCTTGACTTGTGCGCAAGGAACAGGACGATGCAGACATGCAGGGGTAGGAGGAACCCATGGGTCTGAATCTGATGATCCGGTTGACAGACACATGAGCAGCAGTTGAGCATCCCCCCTGCACTGGGGAAAAGATCATGTACTTCTACTACCAGGGACAGGAACAATAATATCTCAACAGATGCCGAACTAGTATCAGTTAACTGTCGCTGCCTAAATACTGGATTAGCAAGATTCGAAGGAGTACTAATTTTAGAAGAAGCGATGGAATGCAAGAAGCTGAAGCACAGGGGGAAGAGCAGCAAAATCCGCACTGATCCGAGTTATGACGGTATTAATCCGTTCCACAAATTAATTAATCTCGAAAGAACATTTTGATCGCATCCGCATGCAGGAGTAATTACATTTACACGACGCCGCTAATCGAGTCTTACTAAACTAAGCTAGCTATCTCGATCTACAAATAAGGGGAGGAGGAGGAAGAAGAAAAGGAGGAGGATCCCACGCCGACGGCAACGGCCCTGTTGGCGGCGTCGGAGGGGACGAGGACGAACAGCAGCAGGACGGCGAAGATGGCGACGGGCACGAGGAGGAAGAGCGGCGGCGGCGGCGGCAGCGGGGGGCAGCAGCAGCGGCAGCACCAGCAGCGTGGCCGTCACGCACGCCAGCAGCGCCGCCGCCTCCGCGCCCATGTAAGAAGAAGCCCCGGCGCCGGTGTCCTCCAGCTGGGCGCCAGCTTCTTCCCGGCTGCCACGGTCGGCGCTCCTCCACGCCGGCGCCCCGCGCCGCTTCACCGGCGGAGGCGGGAACCCCGGCGCCGGCGCCCTCGCGGCGGCGAAAGCGGCGTGCTTGGGACCGGTGGCGCGGCCGGACATGGCGTCGTCGTAGTGGAGGAGGTGGAGCAGCTGGAGCGCGCCGCCGGCTCGCATCTAACTGCGGTCGGAGCAGAGGGCGTCCTCTTCCTCTGGAACGTGTGGATTATTCTTGGCGTGGATTGGAAGCGAAGCAAGAGGAGGAAGAGTAGTGCGCCGGCGGGCGGCGGCCTGCCTTGTTGCTTCCGCTCGGCGTTGGCGAGGGAGCCTGCGTTGTTGGTTGCGAGCTTTTCTTTTCAATTCACATCATTTTATAGGAGTTGTAAACTCTGCCTGCTCTGACCTCGCTGACCGTGGACGCCGATCGAGAGTGCTTCCCTACCGTTGTCACGTGTGGGGTCGCTTGGGCAGTGGCGCCTCTCTTTGAAACATACAGTCATTGCTTACTGAGGAACCATGTTGAGATGTGCCATGGTTCATGATGTGATGAGTAATTGACAACGACTTAGTTTGAGTTGACATGGGGTTCGAGTTTGAAATGTGAGAACTTGAGGTTTGCATGAGCATATATATTGATAATGTTTATGGCTAACCGGAGTTGGTGAAGGTGATGGGAAGTATAGAGGAGATGGAGAAATGTGTTTGCTTGTCTAATGATGTGTAGGTCAATGGAGTCAACTTGATGGTCAACGGCGGCGAGAGGATCGGGAGGAACAAGCGGGAGGCTTGGGTCTGGGCGATCGAGAGACCGGGTGAGGTCAAGGGTGATCCACACCGTACACATGGCGGACAAGAAGCACGGAGGGTTTCGCGGTTTGGCCTCAAAACCGTGGAAGTGATGAAGACGGCGGGTTGACCAAGTCAAGAGGCGAACGGGAGGCCGAGTCAAGTGAAGGGTCCCGACGGGCTGGGACGAGAAGACTTGGACGGCAAGGTTCGCGGGACGAGGTGACACGCGTCGACATCGAGGTGGTTTTCCGGTTTATGCCTCAAAACCGGCGGGCGGACGGTTTCCCGGTTTGGGCCTCAAAACCGGCGGCGGCGCATGGTGGTGTACGTGGCACCATCGCGAAGGTTGCGTCGAGGCGAAGCGAAGTCGTGAAGGGCCCGATGGCGTTCGGGCGAAGGAAAAAGAGTTGGACGATTTTGCCCCTAGTGGTAGGTGGGAGTATGTAATACCTTAGGGGTATTTTGGGAAAGAGAAAGTGCCCATATAGGGAGGTGGAGTTGGCTGGCTACCTCGAGTCTTGAGGGACCAAGTCATTTGCATCTAAGGTATAGGACTAGCTAGCTAGGAGAGAGCTAGAGAGAGATGAGAGGAGAGGGAACAAGGTGAGAGCTTGTATCTTCAACTTTCAACAAGAGAGGAGGAAGAGGGCGGTGCCCTAGCTTTGTACCTATGGATTTCGTGATTGAATCAATGGGATGATGTTTGTTTGAATCAATCTTGTGCTCTCGTTCTTCCTCCCCATCTTATTCCCGAATTTATCTTTTTCCTCATTTTCGGAGCTATTTTCGGGTGATTTTTCGATCTCCTTTTGGCTGCGATTTGGGATGGTTTTCTTGGATGGATTCGGTGTTAGGATGTGTGGGAACATGCCTTGAGTGATCTCGTTCAAGATCTCCCCACGAGTACCTCGAATTTGTGGATATCGTCCAAGTTTGACCAAACCCTTGTTCTTGCACGTGATCTGAAATTCGAGGGGATTTGGTTGGGTTTTTGGTATGGATCCACTTGGATGAGGTTCCCAATCTTGTCACGCACCTAGGGTTCAAGTTTGGTGATTTTGGAGGTCGTTTGATTGGGTTTCGGATTTTGGAGCAACCGGTCGCGCGTTTTTGTTCTTGCTGTTCATCGCCTACCGGAGTATCCGACCGAGTACCGGAGTATCCGGACCTGGTACCCGACCGGACTATCCGACACATTACCGGAGTATCCGGACCTGATACCTTTCGGAGTATCCGGCACCCTACCGGAGTATCCGGACCTGGTATCCGACCGGAGTATCCGACACCTCACCGGAGTATCCGATACCGGAGTATCCGATACCGGAGTATCCGACAGGTTACCGGACTATCCGGTGGAAGGTCTCGGTTGGATTTTCATCGGTCCATCTCGTGGAGTGCGTGTTCGCTTGTTTTGCTTCCGCAAGTATTCCTACATCATCTTTGATCACTCCTAGGGTCAGCACAACACTCCTCATGTGTGTGTGTGATCTTGGTGATCATTCTTGAGGCGGGTTGGGACATAGGCCGAATTCTTTGCAAGAATTTTTATCGGCTCCCATTCACCCCCCCTCTGGTCGCCTTCTCGGTCCTTCAATTGGTATCAGAGCCGGTTTGATCACGTGTTGAGCTTAACCGGCTTTGTGATCCGAAGGCGACATGGAGAAAGGTGCGATCAAGCTCTTGGTCTTCGATGGGGAAGATTTTCCCTATTGGAAGTCTCGCACTCAAGCCTATCTCATGAGTCAGGGCATTGGGATATGGACCATTGTGCAAACCGACTACGAGATTCCGGAGACCATGGAGACGGCGCAGCAAGGTGCGATCACTCAATTCGATAACAATTCTAAAGCTGTTAACATCTTGCTTTCCGCCATCGGTAGAAAGGAGTACGATCGCATTGCTCACCTTAAGACTGCGCATGCCATATGGGAGACGCTTTGCTCCTATCATGAAGGCACTAACCAAGTTAAGACCATGCGTAGAGATTCGTACAACAGGCAGTACCAGACCTTTGCACAGCTGCCTGGCGAGTCACTAGATGCTACGTTTGCTAGATTCGAGTCCATAGTGTGTCATCTCAGAGCTTGTGGTAATCTTGTTTACACTGACAATGAGCGTGCTAAGCAATTGCTTTACTCACTAGATGAGAACACTTGGGGTGTGAAGATCTCCGCACTGGAGGAATCCCCCGACTTTGGCACACTCACCTGCGAGCAGCTCTATAGCAAGCTCAAGTCTCACGAGCTCTCTAGGAAGTCACGTCCGAACCACAATGCATCCACTAGTATGGCCTTGATGACTGACTCTCATGGTAATGCATCTTATGGGACTAACCCCTCTCACAAATCTACTTTGGAGTTTGCTCTTTCTTCTTTGGTTGCAGCTTCAGATGAACAGGTGGAGTCCCTTCCGGAGGAGGATCTTGCCTTGCTGATCAGGAAGTTCAAGCGCTCCTTCAACAACAGAAGAGATAGGAGAGGTGGTGATCCCCGTGGTTGCTACGAGTGCGGCGATCCTCGTCACTTCATCGCCGACTGCCCCAAGCGGAAGAAGAAGTTCGACTACACCGACCGCCAAGGAGAAGAACCCAAGAAGAAGAACAACTTCTTCAAGAAGGGCAAGAACACCAAGAAGAAGATAGCAAAGGTGGTCGCAAGGGCACTTGTGGCTTCCCTCAGCGACGTCGACTACTCTACGGGCGACGACATCTCAAGCGCTGAGGAGGAGATGGAGAAGCCGGAGAAGTCAAAGGACAAGAAGAAGACTTCCGACTTCACCGGGCTCTGCTTCATGGCAAAGGATGATCCCAACTCCGACTCCGACTCCGAGACAAGCAAGGTATCACAAACTCGTGAGGAGCTCGTCTTTCAAAATGAATACTTGCGTACTGCATTGTTTGAGCAAGATAAGAAGCTAGTTGAGGCTGTGCGCAAGAATCGTAAGCTAAAGTCCAAGCTTGAAAATACCAATGTTGATCTTGCTTTTCTCAAGTCTCGTGTTGATGAGGATAGGGTGGTAGAGTGTGAGTCTTGTGATGTTGTGATGAGTGATTTGGTCTCTTTGAAAGATGTGCATGCTCAAGTTGCCGGTCAGCTTGAGAGTGCTTTGAAAGAGCTAGAGGAGCTCAAGGCTCGACCTCTACTCTTGGGTGCTTGCAAGACTTGCCCTAAGCTCACACAGGACTTGGATAGTCAATTGTCCAAAGTCAAAGAGCTAGAGGCAAAATTGCTAAGTGGTTCTCGTGCTACACCACCACCATGTGTTGTGTGTGTTTCTCTGAAGAGTGATCTTGTTGCCACCAAGGATGAGAACCTAAAGTTATCCCAGGAAGTTGAGTACCTCACCACTCGCCTCACAAGAACCAAGGAGAGTGAAAAGAGAATTGAGAGTGACTTGCTGAGGGTTAAAGAAGGTTCAACTCAAGGATACAACTTGGGTTTGGGTTACGAGAGGTGTGAGAAGGAGAGTGACAATGTGGGTAAGTTTGTACCAAGCTCCAACCTCCAAGATGAGAGTGAGAAACTTAAACCCACCGACACCTACTACCCATCAAACCCAAAGCCATCCTTTAACCCAAGAGAGGTCAAGAGACAAAAGCAACAATCCAAACCACCTATACAACCAAAACCAAAACCCAGGAATGTGTTACTTGCATGTTTTGTGGTAAGGATGGTCATTGGATGAGTTTTGCTTTAGAAGGAAGAGAATTGAAAGGAGGCAAGCTGAGTTAGCTAGGAATGCAGTCTATCATTCCTATGTTGACTATCCGCCTCACACTCCTTCTCGTGCTTACAGTGGACTTGGTCATCGCTCATATGACTTTGGTTCACGAAACAGAGGATTTGAGTCACGACGCTTTGATGGCCCACGTTTTCCCTTTCGTGGTGTCCATCCCCAGCGTGGATATGGTCATCCCTCAGATGACTTGTATCCCCGTGACGCGTGGCGTGAGTCTAGACGCTTTGACGGACCACGTCGTCCCTATCGTGGTACTCGTCCCGTGCGTTCCAATGATCAAGTGCATAGAACTGTTTTTACTTCTGCAGGTCGTGTGGTTAGGTGCTGGATTCCTAAAGCTTATCTCTCTAACCCCAGCACTGAGCCCTCGATCTTTTCTTCACGTTCTATGTAGGTAGCTGATGGAGGCCTGGAGGACAAGTGGTTGATGGACTCCGGTTGTTCGCGCCATATGACCGGTGATACTAGATGGTTCTCCAGCCTCACCCCCGTGAAGCAAATTGACTATGTGACATTCGGAGACAACAAAAAGGGTAGAGTAAAAGCAATTGGCGCTGTCAAGGTAAATGACTCATTCACTCTCAAGGAAGTAGCCCTAGTAGAGTATCTCAAGTACAATCTACTTTCTGTTTCTCAGTTGTTGGATGATGGCAATGAAGTGATCTTTAAAAGGAATGCATCTCGCGTTGTTGATTCGACTGGTGCTTTGATTTGCAATATTTCTCGAATTGACAGAGTTTTCCGTGCTGATTTTGTTCTTCTTCTGGTTCTCACAAGTGTTTGTTCGCTCAACCTTCTTCTGAGCTTTGGACATGGCATAGGGGACTGGGTCACATGAGCTTTGACTTGTTGTGTCGCTTAAGTGGCCTAGGATTGATCGAGGATTGCCTAAGTTCAAATTTGAGAAAAACCTTGTTTGTGCACCTTGTCGTCATGGCAAAATGGTTGCCGCTTCTCATCCACCAATCAATTGGTGATGACTGAGCAGCCTGGGCATTGCTTCACATGGACACTGTTGGTCCTGCTCGGGTTCGTTCAGCTGGTGGGAAGTGGTATGTTCTTGTGGTCGTTGACGATTTTTCTCGCTACTCTTGGGTCTTCTTTCTTGAGAGCAAGGATGAAGTGTTTTATCACTTTCGGAGCTTGGCTTTGAGGTTGTTCAAGGAACTCCCTGGTGCACTACGAGCTATCCGCAGTGATAATGGCACCGAGTTCAAGAACTCCTCGTTCAGTGCTTTCTGTCTTGAGAATGGTCTTGAGCACCAATTCTCTGCACCTCGTGTTCCTCAGCAAAATGGCATAGTTGAAAGAAAGAACAGAACCCTTGTTGAGATGGCCCGGACGATGCTTGATGAGCATAGGACTCCGAGGCGGTTCTGGGCTGAAGCCAGTAGCACCGCTTGCTATGTTTCTAATCGGGTTTTCTTGCGCTCAATTCTTAATGTGACTTCTTATGAGCTACGTTTGGGGAGGAAGCCAAGTGTTTCTCATTTGCGTGCTTTTGGTTGCAAGTGCTTTATTCTCAAGCGTGGAAAATATTGGATAAGTTTGAGTCAAGATCTTCCGATGGCATTTTTCTTGGTTACACCCCACATGGTCATGCTTATAGGGTTTTGAACTTGGAAACTAACACCATCGTGGAGTCCTGCGATGTAACCTTTGATGAATCTATGCCTTGTACAAGTGGTGTTGTTGAGTGTGCAGGTGACAGGGAAATAGAAGAGAGCATCTTTGTAGACGGTGATCTACGGCTCCAGGTGAAGATGAGGATGAACCACTACTTCCTACTACTTCGCCTGCTCCTGAGCCGGTCCCTGCTTCCACAGTTCAAGCAGAGGGTCCCGTAGCATCTACATCCTCTTCGGCGGCCGTCGATCCAGCTCCAGCCGTCGTCGAGCAAGCCCCAGCTGTTGTTGAGGGGGAGGTACGCTCCGAGAGAGAGGCCCCTCGACACATCCAAAGTCGACATCCTCCCCACCAAATGATCGGTAATCTAAATGAAAGGACAACAAGGTCGAGGTCTGCTCATCTCGCATGCTTTACAAATTCTGCATTTGTTGCCTCCTTTGAACCTCGAGATGTTGGACACGCTCTTTCTGATTCCGATTGGGTCAATGCCATGCATGAGGAGCTAGAAAACTTTGAGAGAAACAAAGTCTGGACCCTGTTGAGCCTCCTCCCAATGTGAATGTGATAGGAACCAAGTGGGTGTTCAAGAACAAACAAGGTGAGGATGGTCTAGTTGTGAGAAACAAAGCTAGGCTTGTGGCTCAGGGGTTTAGCCAGGTTGAGGGCTTAGACTTTGGGGAAACCTTTGCTCCTGTAGCGCGTCTAGAAGCCATTAGAATCCTGCTAGCCTTTGCCGCGTCTAAGGGCTTCAAGCTTTACCAAATGGATGTCAAAAGCGCTTTCCTAAACGGCTACTTAGAGGAAGAGGTTTATGTCAGGCAACCCCCAGGCTTTGAAAATCCCAAGTACCCAAACCGAGTGTACAAGCTTCAGAAGGCTTTGTACGGGCTTAAAGCAAGCACCCAGGGCATGGTATGCTAGGCTGAAAAACCTTCTTGCTAGAGCGCGGGTTTGAGATGGGGTGTGTGGACAAAACCTTGTTTACCCTCAAGCATGGCACTGACTTTCTTTGGTTCAGATATACGTGGATGATATCATCTTTGGTGGTTCATCTCATGCTCTTGTGTCTAAGTTTCAGGCAATGATGGAAAATGAGTTCATGATGTCCATGATGGGCGAGCTGACCTACTTCCTTGGTCTTCAAATCAAGCAATGCAAGCAGGGTACCTTCATTCATCAAGCCAAGTACACGAAGGACTTGATGAAAGAAGTTCGACATGTCGGATGCCAAGCCCATGTCGACCCCGATGGCCACTTCCACCGTGCTCGATCCGGATCTTGATGGTGAAGCGGTGGACCAGCGGGAGTACCGGAGCATGATCGGCTCCCTCTTGTACCTCACGGCGACAAGGCCCGACATACACTTCGCGGTGTGTCTTTGTGCTCGCTTCCAATCTTCACCAAGGGAGTCTCATCGTCAAGCGGTGAAGCGCATCTTCAGGTATCTCAAGTACACCCTTGAATTCGGCATTTGGTACTCTGCATCATCTACACTTTCTCTTTGTGGTTATTCGGATGCGGATTTTGCTGGGTGTCGAGTTGATCGGAAGAGCACTTCGGGTACTTGCCATTTTCTTGGGTCTTCTCTTTGTGTTGGTCTTCTCGCAAGCAATCTGGCGTAGCCCAATCCACAACCGAAGCTGAATATGTTGCTGCTGCTAGTTGCTTATCCCAAATCCTATGGATGACTTTCACTTTGAGGGACTATGGGTTAACTACAAGAGTGTTCCATTTTTTTGTGACAACACTAGTGCCATATGCTTATCCAAAGACCCAATCCTACATGGGAGAGTCAAACACACAGAGGTGAGATACCACTTCTTGAGAGATCATGTTGCAAAGGGGGACATCGAGTTTACATACATTGATACCCACAACCAATTAGCCGATATCCTCACCAAGCCCCTAGACGCCGAGCGCTTTGCATTTCTTCGGGGGGAACTTGGTGTTTGCTATCCTTATGGCATTGTTTGAGGGGGAGTTGGCTTCTTTGTAAATATGTATCTTACTTTCTCGCATTTGCATTGCATTGTAAGATAAGCATCATGTATAATATGCATCTTTAGAAGAAGCTTCAACCTTTATGTCTCCTTGTATTTATTGTTGCTATGATTGAGATTGAGCTAAGTTGTATGATTGCTAGTAGCATGCTTTAAACTTAGGCTCTTTTAGATAGTATGGCATAGTTTCATTGAGCAAGCTAGCTAAACCTTGAGATGAAAATTGGCTTTTGTGAGGCTTATGATCTATGCATGCCTATGTTCACCATGTGTATACTTGTTTTATCCTTGTCAAGACTGTTTTAAGGCTAGAATTAGAAAATGTCTTGACTTCGGCAACTTATTGTTTGGGGATGGACTTTGGTAAATGTTTAGCTCATGATGGGACTTTGGGGGACAAATGTCCTTTTGCCAAAAGGCATACTCATTTGCTTCTTGTGCTTAATTTCTAAAATCAATTTGATCTCTTGTGCAAAATGCTAAAAATCCAATACGGTGCCTTGAAGCCTCGGGGTTTGTTGCATATGTCGGCGTTTGTGAGCGTTTGTGAGCGTTTGCTAAAAATCCAAAAGGTTACTTGAGGATGAAAAATAAAGACAAGCAAAAGCTTGCAATCTTCACTTGATCAAATTGAGTCTTTGTTGCATATGTGAGCGTTTGTCAAAGCACATCTTTCCGAATGTTTGTGCTTGAGTTGAGATTGACACTTGCTAGTTTTCATGATTCACTTAATGCTTGTTTTGCCTTGGATAGGGATGATCATACATGTGGTGACCATGCTTTCATGATATAGCAAATTTGAATCTATCTTGCTTAATTTAATCTTCATGCTTAGCTTGTCTAGCTCTTTGTTTTTGTGCTATGCTCTCTTATGGCCTTCGTGCAATTGTGAGCTCATGCTTTTACACTTCAAGGTTCTATGCTTGTTCATAGCAATGATAAATGCTTGTTGACATGATTTTTGAAGCTTGGTAGGATTCCCACCTCATGCATTGCATTTTTGGCTCTTGTATCTTGATGAGTTCATTGCCAAAGGGGGAGAAATATCGATAAGTTTGCATCTCAGATAGATAAGGAGGGAGAAACTACCTTTGAAATGCTTTTGGGGGAGTTTTGGTCGAAAATGCATCTTTTCTTGTTTTCAGGACAGAAACCCCCCACCGGACTATCCGGTTGTCTACCGGACTATCCGGCCACCGGATCATCCGGCCCAGTACCGGATTATCCGCGCATTTCGCATTGCATGAGAAGTTGCACCACTTCAGGGGGAGTTTTTCTTTAAACCCTTTTGTTCTGACTTTTTCCTGAGTCCTTGTGGATCTTTGCGACTTTGTACCGCTTTCTTTGCCAACTCTTGGCTTTTGTGATCTTTAGCTTTCTTGTTTTCGTATTTCAAACTTTGGATTCTGAGATCGGTGTTGTTGTCAATGTACTCATCAAGGGGGAGATTGAGGAACCATGTTGAGATGTGCCATGGTTCATGATGTGATGAGTAATTGACAACGACTTAGTTTGAGTTGACATGGGGTTCGAGTTTGAAATGTGAGAACTTGAGGTTTGCATGAGCATGTATATTGATTATGTTTATGGCTAACCGGAGTTGGTGAAGGTGATGGGAAGTATGGAGGAGATGGAGAAATGTGTTTGCTTGTCTAATGATGTGTAGGTCAATGGAGTCAAATTGATGGTCAACGGCGAGAGGATCGGGAGGAACAAGCGGGAGGAGGTGGGTCCGGGCGATCGAGAGGCCGGGTGGGTGAGGTCAAGGGTGATCCACACCGTACACATGGCGGACAAGAAGCACGGAGGGTTTCGCGGTTTGGCCTCAAAACCGTGGAGGTGATGAAGACGGCGGGTTGACCAAGTCAAGAGGCGAACGGGAGGCCGAGTCAAGTGAAGGGTCCCGACCGGCGGCTGGGACGAGAAGACTTGACGGCAAGGTTCGCGGGACGAGGTGACACGCGTCGACATCGAGGTGGTTTTCCGGTTTATGCCTCAAAACCGGCGGGCGGACGGTTTCCGGTTGGGCCTCAAAACCGGCGGCGGCGCGTGGTGGTGTACGTGGCACCATCGCGAAGGTGCGTCGAAGCGAAGCGAAGTCGTGAAGGCCCGATGGCGTTCGGGCGAAGGAAAAAGAGTTGGACGATTTGCCCCTAGTGATAGGTGGGAGTATGTAATACCTTAGGAGTATTTTGGGAAAGAGAAAGTGCCCATATAGGGAGGTGGAGTTGGCTGGCCACCTCGAGCCTTGAGGGACCAAGTCATTTGCATCTAGGGTATAGGACTAGCTAGGGGAGAGCTAGAGAGAGAGAGAGGAGAGGGAACAAGGTGAGAGCTTGTATCTTCAACTTTCAACAAGAGAGGGAGGAAGAGGGCGGCGCCCTAGCTTTGTACCTATGGATTTCGTGATTGAATCAATGGGATGATGTTTGTTTGAATCAATCTTGTGCTCTTGTTCTTCCTCCCCATCTTATTCCGAATTTATCTTTTTCCTCATTTTCGGAGCTATTTTCGGGTGATTTTCGATCTCCTTTTTGGCTGCGATTTGGGATGGTTTCTTGGATGGATTCGGTGCTAGGATGTGTGGGAACATGCCTTGAGTGATCTCGTTCAAGATCTCCCCACGAGTACCTCGAATTTGTGGATTTCGTCCAAGTTTGACCAAACCCTTGTTCTTGCACGTGATCTGAAATTCGAGGGGATTTGGTTGGGTTTTTGGTATGGATCCACTTGGATGAGGTTCCCAATCTTGTCACGCACCTAGGGTTCAAGTTTGGTGATTTTTGGAGGTCGTTTGATTGGGTTTCGGATTTTGGAGCAACCGGTCGCGCGTTTTGTTCTTGCTGTTCATCGCCTACCGGAGTATCCGACCGAGTACCGGAGTATCCGGACCTGGTACCCGACGGACTATCCGACACATTACCGGAGTATCCGGACCTGATACCTTCCGGAGTATCCGGCACCCTACCGGAGTATCCGGACCTGGTATCCGACAGGAGTATCTGACACCTCACCGGAGTATCCGATACTCACCGGAGTATCCGATACCGGAGTATCCGACAGGTTACCGACTATCGGTGGAAGGTCTCGGTTGGATTTTCATCGGTCCATCTCGTGGAGTGCGTGTTCGTGTTGTTTTGCTTCCGCAAGTATTCCTACATCATCTTTGATCACTCCTAGGGTCAGCACAACAATCCTCATGGTGTGTGTGATCTTGGTGATCATTCTTGAGGCGGGTTGGGACATAGGCCGAATTCTTTGCAAGAATTTTTATCGGCTCCCATTCACCCCCCTCTGGTCGCCTTCTCGGTCCTTCATTACTCTTGAGTTGAAGTCCGCATTTTCTGGTGCGTCATTTCTATTTCCACGTTGATAAAGTCTTCAGGGTGAAGGACGTGTTGAATTATAAGTGAATTGACTATATTTTCTCTGTCGGTTTAAATTTTTGGATAACAAAGCTATATGATTGTCAATTTCAGTCAATCAAATCTCTGCAACGGAATATTAGTACATGTTTTCATTTGGCGTTTTCCGTGGATGGTTCGGTTACTCGCAGGATCAAGGTTCACACGATCCAGCAAGATCCGGCGGACACAGCAATGTATGAATGGATGGATGGCAAAACCAGCAATGTATGAATGGATGGATGGCAAAACTACACGTTGCATTTCGGCGCTGAAATCCGAAACCGCCCCGGGTTTTTTTAGTTGCGACGGAAATCATCAAGGAATTGAAACCATGGGCGCGTCGATCTCGCCGGTTTGGGCAGGTGCATGAACCTCCTCCCAAAGACTCAACCGCGGTCCACCAGTTCTCCGTACGCGCCGTCCTTCTCAGGAAAAGAAAGCCCCTTTTTATCTTGCCTTGCTTGTCACTCCTCACTAATGGCTCCAGCTCAGCTACGAATTCCGTCCAAGATCGATGAGCACATGAACGGTGGCTTTCTCTATTAATTCTTCACGATGCTTCTTTCCTCTTCTGCGAGCGCGGCCATACGAGCTGCCTTCTTCAAAACTCAACCAGCCAAACCGAGCCCCGAGCGACGTGTCTCATTCAGTTCAGCATCTGATGGCATACGTGCTTAACCTTAATTCCACTTTTGGTTGGTGGCAGGTCATTACTTCGTAGTAAGAGTCATACAGATTTCATCTACTGGCTTGCATGTCAAGTAAAAAGCATCAACTGCAAAACTGGACAGAACAGGCTCCAAAAAAGTCTGCGTCCTCGATTCGCTAGTAGTACCAACTTGGCCCAGAAAATGGGATCCGTGCATCAACTAGTACCACACATTCCCAATCCCAACGACTCCTATATGCAACCGATGCAAGCTTGGATCTCCTGCTCATGCATGTGCAGCAGTCAGGCGGCTCAAAACAGACCCTGTTCGGCAGCCAATTTTTTAGCGGAGAGAGAAAATGTCGGCACCGTTTAGGAGTACTAAAAAAAGTCTAATTACAAACCCATGTCACAACCCTAGGGCTAATTCGCGAGACGAATCTAATGAGCCTAATTAATCTATGTTTTGGAACAGTATGCTACAGTAACATCTTCTAATCACGGCTTAATTACCCTCATTAGATTCGTCTCGCGAATTAACATAGGGGTTCTGCAGTTAGTTTGTAATTAGACTTTATTTAGTACTCCTAAATGGTAAGAATTTTTTCTCTCTCTACTAATTTTTAGAGCCTCCGAAAAGAAAGGAAACTCCTATAATAGCAGTTCCTATCCTTGTTTCTGGAGATGATGTTTTGTAAAACTCTGTACCTCTTGGTACAAACTCTTGACTTTGTTTTTCGTTATGAAAGCAATGGAAAGAGGCGAGGCCAGCCAATAACTACTAGATCCATTTCTCTTCTCCCATCAACTAGGAGACCTGCTGATAGGACTCAATGTACGAACTAGATAATAAGTAGTAGATTAATATATGGCTGACCGGATTATTAGTGGACAGGTGATTTACCATAATCGAGAGCGATCGAGAATCTCGTTAGCATGGCGTTTTGCGGAGCGCATGACAGTGGTGCTTCTTCATTAGGCAAGCGTATACGTAGCTGTCATGTGCCGCAGATGCACTGAAACTAAATCTCTGGCCCATAAGAAAAAAAAACGCAAGTTGAGCTAACAACCATGCTCTAATAATCTATTAACACAAGTGGGTCAACTGGATGACCACAGAAGAAACCAACTTGATTTGGGAAGAAACGCAGCCGCCAGGTGAGGTGCGAGGTCACCCTGTTCATTCTATATCGGCATATCGCCCACTTGCAACGACCTTGTACTAAAATTCGGACCTCGACCAGTTCTTGTTCATAATCAGAAGCGGGGCAGGTAGCCAGGGAGAAAAGAGGTCCATTTTAAATCCAATTGGCAGCGCGGGTTCAGTCGGGTCACGTTCAATCTATAATCAAGTATAGTAAAGATCAAGTTCAGTCAGCCCTATTCCTAAGCGGAACATCAACACTAAAAAAAAAAAAACCTTTATTCTCCACCAAAACGTCGTCTGGTTCTACAATTACAATATATTCAGACCAAAATGTGTAAGCACATCCTTTTTCATGTGGGACGTTCCAATTGCAGTCAGGCTACACAGGTTGATCAAATTCTGGCCTTCGAAGAAGCTGTTGTAGCAGCCTTCTTCCGCAGATCGATGAATTTTGATAAGCCACTCTGCGCATTGAAGACTGAAGTTGCATCCTGCAGGCAATTCCATCAGCTGGCAATGAGATGATACCTGACGCTCCATATGCCGCGCACGGCAAAACCCAAAATGGCACGATGCCTGCGCCGCGACAATAGAGATCGAGTAAGGACACCGCCCAACTTTTCTGGGTCGGTCGGCGCGCACTTCTTCCATCTTCTTCTGCTTCTGTCTACAGCAAATTAGATCACGTTCAGCTCTCCACCTGCCTCATATCGATTGGGAAACCCAAACCCAAGCTCACCATTGTTCTGGCTCATGCATCGTCCGTCGTTCCAGGCACCTAACAAGATTGCCTTGTCAGAGGATCAAAAAATACATATATTGTATGTCATTCCCCACCAAAAAATAACAAGATCGCATTGTCTTGGACAAAAGAACGCCGCATCAAACCAGTGCATGAACACTACTCTGGCACGTAGGCCGTTCCCCTGCCACAAGCTTCAAAGTTGGTCACGACATGATACGTGGCTAAGCAGACGGTAACTGTCAATTAGTGCAACAGCGATGCGGTTTAACGTCTCCTCTGTCCTTCGTGGCGATGCGCGGGCTAGACTTCCGGCCTCATTTGTAATGAAACCCGTTCAGTACTATTTTCGATACCATGTTGTCCGTCATTACTGGCTTCTACTAATCACTGTTCCCTGTCATCTGTCTTTCTAGAAGAAATGGACGACGAGCACTGCGCACACGTAGAGATTCAACGCCGGAAAAACGCGCACGGATTGAATGTTCGAGTTGAACGATCAGTTTACTCCTGCCAGAAATGAAAGAGAAACGTTTAATATTTCTGGGGCCGGAATGATGATCAATAATATGTTCATGGCACAAATTAAAGTATCCACATAACAAATTACTCCCATATATGCATATCTTTGTCTTGAAAAGTTGCCTTACATTTCTTTGTTTATTTAAGAAGATTTTAATATAAAATGATAATCAAAGTTTTAGTTAAAGACCCACGCGCACAGCAATTAAACCTAAGGATTGAAAAGTATTGTCAAAACTCATGACAATTAATTGGAATAAAACTCATGACAATTAATTGGAATAACTAGCATTTCAACCCGTGCATCGCACGGGCTAGAAATTAAAGAGGCACATAAATATATTTGAAGAATATTTTTGATATGTCGAATTTAAACTATTTTTTGACTCGTAATGGCATAATGTGTAATTTAGAAATATGTGTGAAGGGTATTTTTGACATACTTTGCATAATGGCATTGGTGGTTAATTTAGATCATGTTAGATCTAAAGGCTACCGTTGTCTTACTTTAATTTGTAAGGTAGATGTTTGCTTTTTGTGAGAATTTCTAAGAGCTTTCTTCCAATTAACATGGAGGCTTCAAAAAGAGCTTAAATATTAAGATTAGTTTGGCTGGTGCCGAATGCCGATTCAGGGCCTAGAGGCCGGCCTACATTGCGTGGCCTAAGATCCTACTGTTGCACGCCATGGTAGCCAACTCAAATAAATGAAGGAAAAAAAAGACAAATGAAGCAATCTGTTGAGGGGAGGAAGGCAGGGCACTTGGTATTTCACACCTCCATTAGCGTTGAAAGGGTCAACAGTGGCAAATATGTGTAGGAATTGTAAACCTGGAGGCATATATTGATATTAGCGTTTTGCGATGGCAAATCTCTTGCTCCGAAGAAATTGCAATGGCAAATAACTATAATTTCCCCGTTAATTAGACTAGATTCACATATCGACCATGATAGGAAAAACAGCAGGTCTAGGAGCCCATGCCCCCATATACCACTACATGCTCTCTCCGATCTCTTGCTCTAGCATAGGTACATCGGGTTTCGGAACCACTGCTCCATAATCATCTTGGTGAGAATAGTTGTAAGCTAGTCAGGAGTTTGAGAGGTTTTCCACGCAAAAAAGGAGTTTGAGAGGGTGTTGCATAGACAGAGTCCCGTGCCTCTGATTAGTGATTTTTTTTT
>JAAXCT010002989.1:0-48725 GCA_012490785.1 Eragrostis nindensis | reverse complement strand
TTGTCGGATGTTCCGACAACTCACGAATGTTCCGGAGAAAACTTTCTGTGTATTGACGAATGTTCGGTCAAGTCAGGGATGCTTCGGAGAAAACTTTCTGTTTATTCACAGATGTTTTTGCAAATCGTGGATGTTTTCGGAGAAAACTTTCTGTATGTTCACGGATGTTCCGGAAAATCACGAATGTTTCGGGACTTTCGGGACAACACGAAAAAACTCAACTCATCCAAAGCTACCAACATTCAAAATTTACGAAATTTGAACCGTAGGTGAAACAAGGATGGGAAACCTCATCCAAAAGGATCCATCTCACAACCAATAATCAGCACGAATTTAGGATTCTACCTACCAAAAGCTATGTTTTGGATGAACTGGAGAAATCCACGAAATTGATGGTGCTCGTGCCTTGGATTTGGTCAACTACTCATAGAGGATTGTTCTAGCACATCATAGGACCAAGATCCCTTGAGAAATCCGTCCCAAAGCGCATCACACCAGGAGAATCAAAATCCCACGAAAAAACCTATAAAATTATGGGGAAGAAAAGAAATTCAGGGATAGAGGATGAAGAACACTTGAGCATGAAAATGACCTCATTTCATTGATTCAAGGTAACCAATTACATAAATACAAGGCTAGAAAACCACCTTCATCCTCACACTCTTTGGAAGAATAAAAGTCGCTTCTCATAGAATCTCTCCTCTCCTCTCTCTCTCTCTCTCCTCTGAAAACTCCTCCTAACTCTCAAAATAACCCTGCAAAACTTGGTGGAAGAAGCTCACCTCTCCAACCAGCCATCTCCCTATTATAGACATTTGAAATGACCAAAAGTCATCTACTCTACACACACTCTTACCTACCACAAGAGGAAAGTCGTTCGACTCCCCGGTCGCCCGAACGCCATCGAACCCTTCACGTCTTTCTTTCCCCTTGATGTAACCTTTCCGATGGTGATACGTGCACCACCATCCGGCGTCGCCGGTTTTGAACCCAAACCAGAAACCGCCTTGCACGCTTCTCAAAGAGCGACTTCCGCCGCTTGCTTACTCCTTAAGCGAGCCTCTCTCGATGTTGCTGTGTCTCACCATGTCTCACAAACCTCATCGCCGTTAAGTTTCCTCGGTCCCAGTCCCGTCGGGCACCCTTCACTTGACTCGGTCTCCCGTTCGCCTTGACTTGGTCAACTCGTCGTCTTCATCACCTCTACGGTTTGAGGAGGCCAAACCGCGAGCCGTCCAAGCTTCTTGTCCTCTCCATGTGTACGGTGTGGATCACCCTTGACCTCACCCGGGCTCTTGATCGTCCGGCCCCAAGTCCCCAACTTGGCCTCGATCCTCCCGCCGTTGACCGTCAAATTGACTTCTTTGATCTACATATTAGGGGACAAAGAAACATATTCTCTCTTTTTATCCAATTTTTCCCATCAACTTCACACCACTCCGGTTAGCTATAAACATAATCATACACATGTTTATGCAACTCTCCAAATCCCGCATTTCAACTCAAACTCATGTCCCACTCAAATTAACTCTAATGTCAATTACTCATCATCATTACGAATCTTGACACATCTCAATATGGTTCCTCACATATGACAATGATTTGGCACTCGAAATGGACAGACAGATGGCTGCTACAATGTGACATTGGCTTGTTGTAGTTGTGATGGTTCAGTGTGCTACTACACACTCTGATGGACGTAGTTGTGCTATTGTCATACGATTCTTTTTCTATCTCAAGGCAAATACGCGTAAGCTCTTATTCTTATATTATTATAGAAAAAGAAAATGTTGTCTTTAGATAAGAAAATAGAGAAATGTTGTGGCAATTGCTTACACAATCCATAACCAGGCACTAGTACAGTTAAAGCCTGCAGTGACGCAGAGTCACAAATAGTAATGGCGAACACAGCTTCATCCGTCACTTTAGGCTCGATGGCGAGACACTATAGCAGCTTCTGTCGGCCACTGCTGCTCATGAGGCTAGCAGTGGCGGAAGCCAACTGATGGAGACGCGTCTGCAGGCCTGTTTCGAAAGATTGAATTACGCAAAGTTCGAAAGTGACAAAGTTTCGAAAGTGAAATTCTGGCTAGACTTCGGCTACCCACATTTTCTGGAAAATTATAGCATTAATCATCCGAACAAGCAGCCAAGCTAGGTTCAAGCACAAGTAAACACAATAGCAGCAAGACAATTTGGTTGACGCTTTGCTTATGGGCCCCTTCTTGTTTTCATGGCTGGCTCCACTCCAGAACAAGTGTAAATTTTTCGCCCTGGGCACACAATTTTAACTTGTTATTTTTTTTCCCTTTTGATTAGAATATATTCGTTCCATTAACCAAGAGGCATAACTTTAGCAAGGTTAGCGTGCTTTGACCGGTCTTCAATTTCATTTCTTGTCAGACTAGAGAAACCCAACCAAAAATCAGAAACCACAATTTTCTGCTTTCTGGTTTCTCATAAACCAGAATTTGTTCTAAAAACTGAAAATTTACCAAACAGGGACCTATGTGTGCACAAAGCCACAGCCTAAATTTTGAGAATGGTTGAGCGTGATGGTGTGGTGAATTGTTAACATTTTTCTTTTTTGCAAATGGAAGGGGAATTGTTAGCAAAAAAAAAATTACCATACTGTAGACCGATGATTAGATTAACGATCGTAGCATTACTCTGCACCTTTGGTCTGTGTATGTGGGCCATAACTGAACAAACGTACACCTTTATATACGGAGACCAAAGATCTGACCGTCATGCGATGGCGCACCGCCGCTGGATCACCAGCCCTCGCCGGCAATGTGCTTTCCGCGGGAACGCGTACGGAACTTGACAAGTGCAATCATAATGTTGGCTAACAAAATGCGAGCAGCCCTGATTAATTTTCTCCAGTTTTGATGGCAAATCTTTCAGTTTCATTTTCTTTTTTTGAACACAAATCTTTTAGATGCTGTTTGGTTCGCGATTTGTATCGTAATCACAATGCGGAGCGTTAAGGAAAAGCGACAGACGGGCTGTTTGTTTCCACTTCGCCCGCAATCTGTTACCCGCGTAATGGGGTACCGTATTCCCCTATTCCAACATCGAAACCCTCGTCTCCGGCTGTAATCGGCGCTCGACTCCGCCGCAATCGACTTCTGCTCCCAGCTTCGCCTCTCCCTCCACGGATGCTGCTGCCCGCCATGTGCTCCGTCAAGAAGCGCTTCGACCTCGCCCGCCTATCGATCCCTCCCCGCTTCCCCCCACCTCTCTCTCTTTCTTCTCCAAATCCCCTCTCCATAATCTGATCTGTCCTTGTTCAAATCCATGGCGTCTGGCGAAAGATATGCAAGAGGACGAGGGCACAGAAGAGAGAGCAGCACGTCTCCGCTCCATCAACCGATTCCGCCGGCCGCCACCTCCGATGATCTCGTCTCTCCGTAAGTCGCCTCACTCCCCGATCGGCCTCCGTTCGTCTACTCTCTTTCGATGCCAAACCGTTACAGAATCCAACCAAGCAAAGGCCGTAATGGCATAAATTGATTGCGATTGCAGCTGCAACTGATTGCGATTGCAATACCATTACAAGCGCCGAACCAAACAGCACCTTAGTTTCTTGATTTGGTGCCCCCAACACGGGTACCGGGATTTTGAACCGTTACAAAGAAATAGTGGCAAGAAAATATTCTTCCTTGGCGGGGCCCGCGTTAGTACGTCCCAGGGCAACGGGTCTCTGAGCGGTGGGGTCGGCACACTATTTCAGAGGAGAGGGGACCCACTAACGGCCACGATGGCGCGAACATCCAAGCAGCAGGTCAATCCACAGGCATCCACAGGCCTGGGACTGTCATGTGTGGGACGGCCACCCTTCCCCTCCGTCTCTTCACTCCTGGTTCATCACTCACCGACTGCGCCGTGGATTGCTACTGCTCCGTCCGATCTTTCGCCGCGTCGTTCTCCGCTCTGTTTGCTCTTTCCTCAAGGACTTGCCGCTTTGATTTCAGGTATCCTTTCCCTGCCTCTAGTTTGTTCATGTACGTGTTCTTGGGGAAAAGTTACTGTTGTTCGATGTTCGTCTCCTCAATAGTTGAGGCAATTAGTTTCCCTTGAAACAAAAAGATAGTTGATGCAATAGTGCGATTGAAGTTACCGAGATACAATCTGTCATCTTATGATTTATTTGCATCTAGGGTTTTGCCTAGGATTCCTCCATCGATGGTGGCTGGTTTTTTCCCCCATTCTTTCCACGAAACATAGATGGCTCCTTGTATGGGTGGATGATTTTAGTTTCTTGGGTCTCGGGAGTTACTTGTTTTCGTGCTTGATCTACAGAAGCTGAGAAGCAGTGCATATCACAGGTTGAGATTTCGCACCATCTGACGGAGGGACAAAGAAATGGGTCGGTTTCGTTCCGGTAAGAAATGCAAGTCAAGAAAACCGGGGGCAGGAAGCAGCCGCGCTGCGCCGGGTGACAAGGTGATGAGAGCTGCTACCTTCTCTGAACCACATAAAATTTCCTTTTTCGAACAATGTCACAGTGTCGCATGCACAATTTTTGCTTACCCTTTACTGTGTCAGTCATACACGAACTGCATGACACATTGCCACTCATTTCATTCATGCATGTTTTTCAGGAACCAAGGCACCGTGCATCACCCTGTAGAATCGTGAGCCTGTACCCGCACCTCACCCCGGAGCAGCGCAAGCTGATAGACGACGCCGGCTTCGGTGGCCTCCTGCAGATCCGCTGCCCAACGTTCCCCATGGGGCTCTGCGGCTGGCTCCTCCAGCGCTTCGACACCGACAACTGCGAGCTGGTGATCGACGGCCGGGGAAGAATCCCCATCACCAGCGACAGCGTGCACAGAGTGCTCGGCATCCCCAACACCGGCGGAGACGTCAAGTATCGCCTGGACGCAGACGCCATTGCCTTCATGGCCGGCAAGTACGGCTACCCCGCGGACGGGTACTCGCCCGCCATCAAGAGCATGGAGAATTCACTCAAGCAGATGAAGAACGCGGACGAGCATTTCCTCAGGACTTTCATGGTGCTTGTGGTTTCGAGCTTCCTTTGCCCGACCACTAGTCTGAGGATCAGCCCCCGGTGCTTCCCGTCGCTGGTGGACATTGGGTCTGTCAGGGAACTGAACTGGTGCAAGTTCGTTGTGGAGCAGCTTAAAAAGTTTGCTGGTGCGTATGGCAAAAAGAGCAGTGTGCCGGGCTGCCTTTTCTATCTTGTGGTAAACACTCTTCGTAAGCCGTAACTGTTGTTTGGAAAAGAATAAACTGCAAAGCATTTGCCATTCCTCCTCTCTGACTTGGTTTGGCCATTTTGCTGCAGATTCTGTATCTAGATTCACTTGATACTGGTAACACACAAATTCCCCGCGGAACACCACGGGTGTCAGCATGGAGCAAGGAGCTTGTACACAAAGTCATTCGGATGGACCTGAAGAACAATGGCTCTTTTGGAAAATGCCTTGTAAGTTTTTGTGTACCGCACTTCCTCTGAACTGACACTGCACTTTTCTCTCTGTTATTATGTGCTTTTGACCCTCCTCTGTATGTGCTCGAAATCCTACATGCAGTTGAAGAAAACAACGGCTGCTAACATCAACTCTATGGGTGCTTCAAGTGCATCTGCCATGTTTGGAGGGGTCCCAGAAATAGCAAATTTTGTGGCATCAAATGTCTCAGCAGGATATAGCCCACAAGTAATAAAATAGTTTTATTCTCCTTGTAAAATGCTACCTTTACTGGCACCAAAATACTATCCTCTACCGATCTGGTACTCATTGACCCTTCTCGTGGCCTGCAGAAGAAGGAAGTGCTATGCAATGCTGTTGGCAAGCTTTGTGCGACTATCACAAACGCTCTCTCAACCTTCATGCATGAGGTCTCCGGACTTGAAGGCAGCAGTGGAGAAGCCAGCAGAGATAGCAGACACCTCTCTGTAGGTGGTAAAAATGTGGAGAAGAAAGGTGCCCAGAGGGATGAAGACGACATGCTTCCGGAAGATAGTTCTGAGCTGCCAACCGAGGACTCGGAAGACACATCCAGCGACGAGTTCAGAGATGAACGTTCTGCAGATGGAGGTAGCACTGATGAATCTGAAGAGGATCATGACGGTAGCAGCTATGACTCTGAAGAGGATCCTGACTGGGAAGAAGAACGGTTCAACAGCGGCAAACAGAAACATGACAAAACTGAACATGCAAATGGACCATCCAAATTTGAACAAGTCACCGGCGAAGGTTCAGGCCATGATTCTGACACACCAGAGGAGAATCAAGAAACAGGGACTCGGCTCACTGAACAGCAAACAAATCTTGAAAAGGGCGTTGCCCCTTGTTGGTGGGTGTTCGTCGCAGGAAAGGAGCACACGGCAGAAAACATGTGAAAACAAAGCTGCAGTGCTGGAGAAAACGGTGGTTAAGCCTACCAGCAGCTCAGTGCACGTTGGAGAAAGGCCGTCTAATTCTACCCTGGTGTTGTGCGGTGACTCGAGACCCTTGAAGGTAGAAGAGGACATCGAGCAGACGCCCATTATCGATTTGTGCAGCCCAACAAGTTCAGAATCTTGAGACAGTGAGTGGCTGAGTGCATTGTGCTTATGGCTGTAGGAAATACTTATTGTGCTGTTGATGGATCAAAAAATGCCTCACAACTAGCAATCTAGTGATTGCAATGGCCCTAACACACGTGTTCTGTAGTGGTCTATGATAATCTCATCAACTCATTTAATCTTTCAGTCTTGGTATCGTCAACTATCTCAGGAATGGCATCACTCACACGAGTCTGTCAAGCTTCAGGTTGATGAAGTATGATTTCTGGAGAACCAACACAGACCAACTTTACTGTCGTGAATTGCTCACCCGAGAAGAAGCTGATATAATCACATAATTATCGTGGCAGAAATAATCGCTAATTATCGTGGCAGCGGAAAACGCTTGCTCGTAGTTGTAACATCACTTCGTTCCTTATTTTATCGATCAATTAAAACAAATCTTGTTGAATGGGCCCAATTCAGAATTGAACCCATAAGAATGGACCACTGAAACATTTCAGGACTCCTTTTTATGATTCATCAAGATTTTGACCTGCCAAACGCCTAATTCCTAAATTTCTGAACCCATCCAACACCGTTTCATCCATTTTGCCTGAACTGGCACGTTTGCCAGAACAGACAGCTGTCCTGGGAGCCTGGAACGAAATTAACCTGGTCAAATGGTCAAGGTCACGACAAGTTTGAATGATAAGGATTGGCTTTTAGTCTACCGAGCACCATTTATACATGTAACTTTCTGAAATTCCAATAACATCTCTCGCAAAACAATAACACCAAAGCAACTTCAATAACCTGTTAACCCAAGTGTGATATGCATACAACTTGATGCACTAGTAAGCTATCAGCACCCTGTATCGTATCATGGAGGAATTTGGTACGAACCATTAATCTCGAAGCTTGTTACTCAGCCGGTGTGTTTAGTAAAACTTTTACAAATATCCTTACTGTTATTTGATGTCGCCTCTATAATAATTTGGAGATGTCAACGTTGAATTTTTTGGGCATGCAAAGAAATTTACAACTTTGAAAAGGGTCTTGGACACAGTAGCATCATTCTAGAACTCGCCAATTTCCTTCCATATGGTCTGAATCTGTAACAAGAACACAACAACTTAGTCAGCAGGGCAATAGAGAGGACAGAGGTGGTGGTCAAAGCATGGATAGAACTAATTTACATGGATACATGTTCCAGCAAAACTGGAACATGTACTAGGACTCTGCAGCACCCTAGAGGCGTCACCTAGGACTACAGTCTACATCAATGACTGGTTTTCCATTGATGACCATTCAGAGCATCGCACGAAATCAGCCCACATGCTTAGCTAGCACGGGTGTTCAATAAGAAGACTTTTTATAGCAGTTGAATCAGGCAGAGAATCTACTGGTACACCGCACCATTGACAGTGAACAATGATTGTAGAGTTGCGGACTGCTCTGAATAATTGAAGCAATAACAGTGTTGCATCATCTTGTTTCCCTCCGCTCTGCTGTGAATGAAATGCTCCTTGTAGAAAAATTCAACATAGGAACTTTTCTCTGCTCTGCCTACACTTCTTGCTAAGAAAAGCCTGAAAAGAAAAGAAAAAAAAAAGAGATGGAGAGAGAGGAGAAATTAA
Organism: Eragrostis nindensis; assembly: GCA_012490785.1. Taxonomy (NCBI): domain Eukaryota; kingdom Viridiplantae; phylum Streptophyta; class Magnoliopsida; order Poales; family Poaceae; genus Eragrostis; species Eragrostis nindensis. Next base: position 40,568 of record JAAXCT010002989.1, on the reverse strand, counting down.
AAGAAGCCAGAGTTGTTCCCAATAGGCCAATATACAATACTCTCAACGAGATTTAGTTTAACTGTAACCACTACCACTCTGCAGCCTTTCTAATCAGGGACTTTGTGCAGGCATCACATAACACAATGATCACCAGACACACAGCACAGCTGAATCTATATAAACTAGCACTCCTACAACACATAGTGTAACCATGGATTTTGTGCAGAAGACACAAAACAAAGTGGGCACCAAGAACTTAATATAAATAGTGGGTTTAGTGGACGACAACTGACTTAAACAAACTAGCCACGTAGCTTAGGAAATTCCAAGACAGAAACTTTTCTCTGCCTGGCCTACACCTTTGCTAAGAAAAGCCTGAAAAGAAAAAAGAGTGAGAAAAGGAATTGACAAGGCAGAGCTGGTCCCAGTTGATAGTATCATAATAATGATCAACGAGATTCAGTTTAACAGTAACCTCAACCACCTCTCTGCAGCCTTTCTAACCAGGGACTTTGTGCAGGCAACACATAACACAATGATGAATCAATGATCACCACACACACAAAACACAGCACTCCAACTGAACCGGTAAACTAGCGCTCCTACCACCATTAGCCATTCATCCTAGAACCTCAACACAAAAGTCCGGCAAAGCGCGCGCAAAAGCAGGGAGCCGAGGGAGCAAGCTGTCCCGGGCCAGCATTTCCTAATCCAGCAGAGTTGAGAGATCCCTGGCCACCAGCTTTCGCTCCCGGAGTTCAAGCTGAGGCGCTCCGCGTGGGCTCCCCGGGTCAAACACCGACGGATCCTGTCCGGTCTCCGGCGCCGGCGAATGATTAGGGCGCACGGCGACTGGGTACGCGTGTGCAGGGGTGTTTTGTTTAATGGCCACGAGCACATGGGATGTTGGGTGCGTGAGTGGCGATGATTACTACCAGTAGTACTTTGATTAAGTTGTTTAGTGTTGTTGCTGCTAATAGAGTTAGGCCATCAGGGCCTAGTGAGGAGGAGCACGCCCGAATCTAACCAAGATTGCGCTGCCTCACTGACGCCTGCCTAACCGAATCGTGCTTTGCACACCTGCGCCTACTCCCAGGCCGGTTTAATACTAATCCTAAGCCCGGTTTAATACTGGCGGTGGGTGTACTGATGCTGGAATTAGTAGTGCTGGGAGTATACTAATCTTTGTTTGTCGCGTAATTTATGCGCAATCATTCCATGTTTGGTGCGTGGGGAACTCCACGTGGATCTTGCTTGAATTAATCGCTTTATTTTGATCTTCGAAGGTTATCTGCAAATTCTAGCTTTGGATCACAGGAACTGCACTCTCCTTTTCTCTTTTTTTTTTTCAATGGGTACACTCTCCCCTCTCTTTTTTTTAATGAGTGCTCATGCATTCGTGCAGAAGTCTACTTGTTGGAGCCTTGCAGATAGGTGGTTCAATGAAACGAGAGCAAGATCGAGGACTTTTCCTCTTGAAATTAAGGATTTAGTAAAACTTTAGGTTTTATGGTCTTTGTCTTACAAAACCACATATATTTTGGTTTGTGTCATTTAGCCTCTTTGTGCTTGCTTCATACGTGTGCGGCGATCAATTTGATTAACTAAACTATTTAGTTGGATGCACAACCATACAAACTAAAGTTGAGCCTATAGGTAAGATTTGTACTGTTTGTTTTCATAGGAGTGGAGTTTTATGAAACAATTTCTTTATAAGAAATACAATTTGACTAGAATACATGAGGTTAAGTGACATGAGCTAAAACAACTGAGGGTTTGTGAAACAAGAACCACAAACCTGAGGTTAATACAAAGAAGCTCTTCTACGTTTTCGAAGAAAAAAAAACCTAAGGTTATGAAATTTACCTTTTCGAGTAACATACTAGTATATCAATAATTTCGCCTCATGATCTTTTCATCCAGATTCAGTGAGATATTCAACCCTGGCTCACCGTACTAGACGCCAACACGGAGAAACGAGTTCAGAGAATATCCCCGGCGAAACTTGACCGAAAGTTGCTGGAAACTTTTTGGTTGCCTGCCCATTTTAGACGGCGCCATCCTACTGACCCGCGACACATGCATGTGAAATTTTGCCGTGCTGCGCGCGTAGGACCAAAGCAGCCAGTTAATTCAACAAGCTTGTTTCTCGTGTGGACGACATCAACCTTTCGCTTTCGTTCTTGCTGAGCCAGTAATAGTATTTGTTCAGGGACATGTTACTTGTCAAGAATACTTCAACGATAACATCACGGGAGGAAAAAGGAAGCAGCAGATTTCCTCCTCGGATACAACATCGACGTCAGACCTTTATACCGGCACACAAAAGAACAAGTGACTAATTAGAAAACTCGATGTCTAAGACGTCTTCTTGTGAATGCATAATCATTGCGGTAACCCAATGATTGATTGGATGTTTGGAATTCCGAAATGATTGTGTTACAGATAAACCCAACTTTAAGCAATGCGTTTGAACAAGCATGCATGCGGGTACGAACGGAACGGAACAAATCAACCACCGGTGTCGTCGACAGACAGAGATATCTAGCATATGCGGCAAAAGGAGGGACGGTCACAAGAACGTCACATGCGTACTCAAATTAGTTTGTACTAAAATCCATCAGTTTGAGAGTACGTACAGGATACAAGACACTAACCTATTTTAATTAGCAAGTAAACGAAGCCAAAAAAAACACAAAGATATAGAGCTAAGCTCTCCTTGTATAAACAGAACAGAGGAAAAATCCAACCCTGAACCTGATTAGTATACTGATTACTGAGTAATTAACAGCACATCTCATGCCGTAAGACTGACACAGGCGCTATTGCTGCTGGTAATTAACCAAACCACCACTTACACAGCTCGCTCGGGCGCGTCCTAAGTCACGACCTCCGGGCCGGGCCATCGACGAACACGGGCCTCACAGGGACGGGGCCCCATGGCCCGGCCGCAGTTGGCCGCGGCGGCGCCGCGCGGGCAGCGGCAGCCTCGTCCCCGGCGGCGGCGACGCGCTCGCAGGAGGGGCACATGGTGAGCGTGGTGGGCGGCGGCATGCGCGCGTAGTGGTGCGGCGCGACGAGCTTGAGGCGCGCGCAGCTCCGCCACCTCCCGCTGCAGCCGCCGGTTCTCCTCCGTCAGGGACTCGCAGCACGCTTCAGGAACTCGCAGTCCACTTCCGTCTGCTTCAGCTTGGTCCTGGCCCTGCGGTTCTGGAACCACACCTCCACCTGACGCGGCTTCAGGTTCAGCTGCCTCGCCAGCGCCGCCTTCTGCTTCTGAGAAGGAAAAGATACAGGGAAAATATGAGACTTTTTTTTCTCGAGATTCTTCTCCATGCCTCGACACGGTTTTGTAATAATACGTACGGGGTTGAGCGTGCTGTGCTCCTTGAAGCTCTCCTCGAGGACGGCGGCCTGGTCCTTGGACAGGCGGAGCTTCTTGCGGGACCCGCCGCCGGCGCCGCTGTCCTCGTCGTCGCTGCCGGCGCCACCGGCCCTCGGCGTCAGGTCGCCCTCGTGGTCCCCTCCTCCGCCGCCGCCGCTCCTGGCCGGCGCGCCGCGCTTTCCGCTGAGGCTGGACAGCGTGCTGTTGGGCGACGACGCGCCGGGCTCCTCGTCCTCGCTGCAGCTGCCCCGCCGGCTCTCCGCCGCCGGCGCACGGTTCACGTCGATCCCACGCAGGAACGGCATCTCGTGGCTGTGGCACGCCGCGGCGGCCGACGGCTGCTGCTGCTGTTTCCTTTCCAGAGACCGATCCATCCCTGCATGCACGCACGACGTCAGATACGTTAGAAGAGAACACCGCCACTCGATCGATCTCAAAACATCATGCATGCAGGTCCGCCGGCGTAGCCGCCATAGAGAGAGAGAGAGAGAGAGAGAGAGAGAGAGCAGTTGCTCACCGGAGGACGGGGCGAAGAAGAACCCGGCGCCGAAGCCGTTCCAGCACTGCGGCTGCTGATGCTGCGCGGGGAAGGAGGACACGGGCGCGACGCTGAGAGCGCGCTGCTGCCTCGGCGGCGGCGGCGGCGACGGCTCGACCGGAGCGGCGGTGGCGATGCCGAGGCTAAGGTTGAGCCCGAGCCCGAGGTTGTGGTGGCCGCCGCCGTACTTCTCGTCGCCTCTCGCATTAACCATCATGTCCATGGGATCGAGATTTCCTTCAACTTCGGCTTTCCTTGTCCAGGCGAAACAGACGTGTGCTTCAAGAGGAGGAGGAAACTACGGTCCTTGGTGTGGCAATGAGGAGGAAGGGCAGGGGGGGCGTTCCTTTTAAAGAGCGGGACAGAGAGATCTCTCCATCCATAAATCAGAGGAAGGAAATGATATTTTGTGGGGTGGAGCAAAGGTCAAAATATCATAATAGTAGGCGGAGGAGGGGGCTCTGGTCTGGAGCTGCTGAGTATGGATGGTGATGAGGTGTGCGCAGGCGCGTCACTCTCGCATCGCATCCCAATCATGAGCGTAAACTTGGGGGCGTGGGGTGGGGCCGGGCTCCAGGTAGCATAGCAAAGCTCCTCTTTTGACTTGTCCCCTGCCTGCTCTGCTCTGCTCAGCTCCGGGGGGATCACGAATCATGACGCCGTGATGGCGATGCGCCTCCCTCCCCCAGTCAGTCCTGTTGCACGCGGCACGGGGGCTGTGTCGTCGTCGTGCCCGTCCAAACCGGGCATCTCTGTAGCTACGACCGGGTCAGTGTTGCGGCCCAAACTCCCGGTCCGGGTTCGACTGTGCGGTTTGTGGTCAGTACTGTTCGTTCCACAATCCAACGGGAAACCTTGGCCAGAATTTCGGCAGAGCTGGTTTTTCTAGAGGAGGGAAATTTCGAGCTGGTAGAATTTGACGATAAGACGTCGGTATCAACAACTGTTGGTACTACTGGAGCTGGAGCCCTGCCCGTACGGCTGGGACAGTGCCTCTGCCGAGTCGCGGCGGTGGACCAGCGGACTGGATTGCTCGATCGGTTTCATTCCTTAGCGATCTGGAACTTTTGACTTGGCCTGATTTCTCTGTCCACGAAAAGCTGTTGTGCTTCCTTCCTGCCCACTTGGAGTTGGAATCGCCGTGAATTCCCCGATCTTGAGTGATATATCAAGCCGGCAAGGCGAGCCGATGCCCGGCGCGGTGGATGGGAAGGGAATGGCCTGAAACCCCACGGCGAAGGCATGGCCGTGATTGGGCCGTGTGTTTGGGGGCAATTATTACTAGGTGCCGGCGGGTGACCCGGACGCATGCCGACGCGCGCGCGCGCTCATCGCGTCAGTCATGGCGATGTCCCCTCGCGCCCGGCCATCACCCCTGATTGTCTGCCGCACCTGTTTTCCCTCTCTCCCCGCGTGCCGACGAGCACTACTGAACAGGGCGCCGTGCGGTGGGATGCCGGCCGGGACGGGAAGGGAGGCTGGGGACCCAGCAGTGGAGCGGCAGGGACTGATCACCTGCGCCTTTTCCCTTTTCCCGTTTCACTTTCTGCACGGTGTGATCTGTGGTTGTTGAACTGGGGAGATCGCCGGCTCGCTGCTGTCATATCGTCGTCACCATCGCCCCAATCATGATGGATGAATGATTGAATGAATGAGTAGGTTCATGATTGAGTCTCGGCACGAAACGGCCCTCGCCGTTGATGGCATGATCGCGCGCAAGCTGGACATGCCACCGCCATGCCGAGACACGCGGTCGACGATACGAATACGAGCCAGGCAGGCGAGCGAGCCGAGCGTTGCGTCTGGCTCGAGCCCGCGATAGGCAAGTGGGTCGGGAAGGATCAATCAGCCGGCCCGTGCAAAAGCAAGCCAGCCAGAGCCCCGGAGCTGAGCGGCTCGGCCTACTATACTGAGCAACGCGCCCGTGCGGGGTGGGTAGGCGGACAGCGTCACGTGGAGCGGGTCGTGGGAAAGCTGGGAGGGTCACGTGGGCGCCCCCGCCTCGTCGCGCACCACGGGCGCGGGGCAGGAGGGCATCGGCGAGAGGGCCACGCGCGGCTGCCGCCTCACCCGACAGCATCCGCCTTCCCCAATCATTGACATTCTCGCCCCGCCTCCCTCCCTCCTCATCCACTTCCATCCCATCCGTCCGGCTCGCGCAAATCGGATGATGATGAACCGGCTTTCTGGTTTTTTTCTTCTCTCCCCAATCTTCGCTTTATGCTTTACTCTCCTAGAGTAATACTCCTCCTTTTCTCTTGGAGTATTACTCCACTTTACTATTACCAGTTGCAAAGGCTTTTTAGAGATAAACCACGCTAGCTACGTCATGGTCGAATAAAATCTGGCTCGTATTTCTTCGGATCCGATGCGCGGCTGTCCCACGTTTGCCCAAGAGAGCTCCGTTTAGCAGGTAGCGAAATCACAACGACCTTGCTTCGTTAGCAGTCGTACTCCAAGTAGCTTCCGTCGGGATCGAGCACGCATGTGCCGTAGCGCTGTATACGATCGAGCACAGATGCGACGAGGACCCAATGACTCGTACAATGCGCATATCCGCTCCCGCCAATTATTGGTTACACACATAGGGACAGGGGCATGCTGGTGGATGATGGACCGCGCGCGCGCCGTGGCGCCAGCCCATGCGAGCGCGCGGCAGCATCAGAGATGAGTTTTTGTGCTTGGTCAGGAATTAATGATCCGGTCCAAATTCATCGTGTCCTGCAAACGTCGTCAGGATCAACGACGCGGCCACACGCACGGCACCTGCAGGCCAGTACGACGGCTCCCGGCCCACACACGACACGCTGCTAGCCTGTAGTAGTAGTTCTAGTTCGTCCTACTTGCATGATCGCGTAGCTAGCCTGCATGCGTCTCGCATCGCATTCGCATGCACGTTACCGGTCATCGCCTGGTTACGACCATCCGGACACGTCGCACACGGACGTGGCGCGCTCCCTGCGTGCACGCGGGGCTTGACGCCGCCACGTACACGCGCAGCCATGCAAGATCGAATCGTACGTGATCAGTTCATCAAACCGGTCGATCAGTCACCATTTGAACGAACCACGCGTCCACGCGCGAAGCCAAGCTTCACCCTGCGCTGACTTAGCTTGGCCCGGACGAGAACGAGAACGAGGGCACTCCATTATCGATCCAGACCCAGCTGGCTGCGGACTACTGGAGCTGGTACGTCCGCCAAGCTAGCTACCCGGGGCGAGGTGGACAGACGATGCGCGCCGCTGGCTAGCTTGGCGATCGAGCAGCATGCATGCACGTGCACGTGCAAGCATGGCATCCACTGGCCGCGTGCAAGCCAGCTACTAGCTGCATGCCTGCATGCACTCCATATATGCGCGCGTTGCTTACTCCCACAGCGAGCTATAGCTAGCTGAGCTGCCTCCTCCCCCACCCATGAGTCCATGACCCATGTGACACGGTGATGGCGCGTACGTGCAATCATGTGGGAGATCGCTCCACGTCGATCTCGTGTGAACCGGACAGCGATGACCCAGCCAGCTCGCTCGCTCGCGGCTGCCGCGGCGACGTGTGGCGCCGCCCGATCGATTTGCGCGCTTCGACGACGATGATATACTAACTCCGTAAACAGCGATCGAACGATCTGTTATGTGCGCGCGCTTTGCACGACGGCCGCCGTGCGTGAGCGTGACGGCGTTAGTTGGCGCGTCCAATATATATCGTCGATGCTACGTACGTACGTCACGCTCGCCACGTACGTGCTGTATTAGTCGATCGCAGGATCGTAGTGGCGCCGTCGTCGACGACGTTGTAATTTAGACGGAGGACGCGCCACGTACGCACGCTCATAATTCGCAACCTGGGAGCACGTGGCAACCGGAGAAGGATCTGCTTCTCATCAATCATCATCATCAGTTTGATCAGATCCAGTGCGTTCGTTCTCAATGGTCAGAGAGAGGATCCATCGATCTAGCTAGCCAGTACTCCTACTACTAGTAGTTTAATTGTCTGAGATGGACAAGAGCTCAGATGGTGGAAATTATAGCATTGTCTAGTATAGCTACAAAGTCGTCAATTACGTAATACCGGGATTATAGATATCTACACGACCGCACTAGGATCCGCGAGCCGTCCTGGTAGGAGTACTACGCAAGAAGCGTGGTCGTCGTGTGCACTAAATTAAACTAGACTTGGGCAAGCAGGAATGAGTGGCGTCCAGTGGTGGCACACTGACACACCCCGGCAAGGTGTGTCGTGTTCATGATTGGGTTCCAAGCGTGCCCCCCGTCTCGGTGTCCGCAGGCTGCCCCACGTGCCCCCCGTCACCCCTTCGCCACTCCACTCCTCCATGCAGGCGGGCCCAGACCCCCACTCCGTCATAATAGGAGTGATTAGTGATTAGTCACGCACTCACCAACAGGCAATAGCAACACCGATAGTATGATAGTATTAGCATTACGTAGTCATCACCACCCAATTAGTTAGTAGTTCATGATCGTGATATCGTCCGTCACCCCGCTAGCTTGCCACGAATCGATCCATCGGCCATTTGTTTATTTCTTTAATTCGTTTATTTCATCGGATGTCTCCAAAGAGACTTGTCTATTTCTCTTAGAGAAAGAAAATCTATCTATCCGTGTTTGATCAAACTATAATCGCTCATACAGTAGATTTTACGATCTTCATCAATCCATAGTACTGTACCAGTTTTTGAGATGCAATACATGAGGAAAAATCATGACAATTCTTCTTTAAACTGTCCGTGTTTGATCAAAATACGCCATGAATGAAGTAATTAAAGAACGAAAGAGACGGTCGAGCATAAGTATTGTCGTATTGATGCCAGCCAGCACGTGGTGAGCGTACGCGTCTTCCACAGTTCTACATTTGGATTGTGTTTCTTTAAAAAACAAGCTGTCGTTTCAAACAATTGGCCGGTGGTTCGTGTGGGAACGGATCGATTCATCAAGTGATTGATAGCAGTTGGTCTCTGGAAACTAGAAGGAACGATTCCGGGCAGCAATCAAGGGACCATGTTCCCTTGATAGAAGAACTCTCCCTTTCAGCTACCTGGGGAGAGTTCAAAGCTAGGATAAGATAAGCATACGCTCTATAGTATCTTGTGGACACGATCGAAGCCACCGAAACCGAATGGGAAATCGAGTCATCACTTCGTTTCCTTTAGTATTGTTTCTGGTCAACTCGAGGCGACCAATTATTGGAGTACTTGCGACACCCCAAATCTTAAACCATGTGACCCTCCAAATCTGAGACAGGCCAAATCATCAAACTCTCACATGAACAGAACAAATTAATCGAGTGCGTGGCGTCACGCCCATGGGCCATGTTTTGCTGGAGAACCTGCTTCCGCCTCGTGGCGCCATTTCGCTGTCATTCGTGGCATAGCAGCTAATAGCATATATCGTGGTCAGTCATGCATCACGACGCCATTTGTTTAATGGATTGTTAGCCTGCAAGCCAACACTTGCTTTCTGCATCCACACCCATCCTTTTTTTTTTCAGAGCAAGAGGACAATACAGCACAATAGCGCACTGCCGCCATACCGGTGTGAGAGAATCAGGTCAGCTTTTCTCTTCAAGGAAAGAATCAGGTCAGGTTCCCGCCTTTTCGGCCCATGCGTCATTTTGGGCTTTAGGAAGTGAAATCCAAAGGTCCGAAGACAAACCCAGGGCCCAGGCACATGTGATGTGCCGTCTTATGCTAAAAAAAAGGCACATGTACCATCAATCAAATGGATAATTTCCCTCTCAAGATAGAAATGAAAATCAAATGCATTGATTCCTTTCAGACTTGAATGCCAGTTCATAAGGTGATACTCTCAAAGTTAAGAAACACAATATATACTCAAAGCATGCTGCATTAATCCAGAACAGCAGTGTATGCACATTTCAAAATAGCATACACTGTTTCAGAGTCGCACCACTGCAGTACTGCACAGGTCGGGAATGTATCTCTAGTGTCAACCATTACAAAGACAACAAATGCAAAGGTATTGAGGGTGTGCTCCACCATGTTTACATCGCATATAAACCATCCCAGGAAACATTCAACAATTACATTACTTATAGCACCCACTATCCAGTTAAATGCCAGAAGAGGATATGGTTGACATCCGGCAGATTCAAAACTAACATTTTGTTCAAGATTCAAAATTTATCACAAAAGAGATGCTGCAAAATTGCTACTTACACAACTCACATTACCATGGTATCTACAGTAAATGAAGGTTATCAAGACAAACCTGTCTAACATTAGCCTCTAGTGCTGTATCCATGTGCAATTAGCTCAGTCAGTCAGCCCCATCACCTCCTGCGTCTGCTTCCAACTATTAATTGCACTTAGCAGAGCATGATTGGGTATCAAGTTTTTGTTAGGAAACCGCAATTTTGTCAATGGTGACACCTCATTCTCGCACAGCCACATCTCAATCCCAGCTCGGTCATATGAGTACCCATCAGATGCAATGCATGGATCCTGCATTACCCTCTGCAGAGCAAAGCAGAAGAAGTTTCACCTCACGTCCAAGTGAAACAATGCAGATAACGAAATAGAGCTAATATAATATCAGATTCCCCTCACTGTCTTACTATAGTTCAAATTCTGAATCAGTTACACCACAATGCTCTTCAAACTTCAAAATAGATTTATGTCCTCGATGTAATTAGTTATAATAAAATGATGCAATGCGTCAGGTACCTTGAGTATAGGGCAGATGAAATGGATTGGTGGTTGAGTTGGGATGGCTGCACCGGGTCACAAGCTGTGCTGGCATATTGTTAAGCCTCTTCAACTCTACGAGAACCTTGCCCTCCAAGTCAGGCCGATCCCTGCTACGCATTTCCAAACAACCTAGGCCAAGATGAGCTAGGTCATGCGCTTCTTGCACAGGCCACATTCCTGCACGTTGGTCCAGAATGTCAACAAGGCGATTCTCTTCCACTGCTCGCTCCACGATGTCTGCAAGCCCCACTGGTGGCTTTGCAGTCAGCAGCTGCAAGAGCACCATGCCCAAGGCGTATGTGTCAGATTTCGATGAAACTTGGCCTGTCCTCTGATACTCTGGATCCATGTAGAACAGTGTACCGACTAGATCTGTGTCCTTGTAAATTGTGTGAGTCGAGGAGGCATCCTTTGGCGGAAGCAATGTTGCTAGGCCTGCATCACCAATTTTGCTAGTGAAATTGCTGTCAAGGAGTATATTTGCAGGCTTGAGGTCACGATGGATGATGGGCTTTGGCTTCGAGCGGTGGAGGTAGACAAGTGCCAATGCTATTTCCCATGCAATGCGGAGGCGGTGGTACCACGGAAGTGGGGCTGTGCATCCTTTGCACTGAAGCCGATCATCAAGGCTTCCGTTCTCCATGTATTCGTATACCAAGCAGGGTCTGTCCAGACAGGCACCTAGGAGCAGCAACAAATGCGGGTGATGGATCTTGCCCAAGATCTCAAGCTGCAGAAGAGAGCATATCTCATAAGAATTTCCTAGATATAAAATGAAACAAAGAAGGCCTCTGGCTCGGTATATGCACGTATTCCTACTTGATTGTAAACATAGCCCAGTGACCTAAAATGTAGGTTCTTAGAACAGGAGCATATTTACAGACCTTATCTTGAATTATTTAATGGTAATACTGAGATTTAACCGCTGATACTATTATGGTCTCAACACTCAATTACCAACTTTGTAATGATGTGAGGGATACCTCCTGTTTGAAATGTTTAGTAATGTGGCTGTCGTTTGAATTGAGTACTTTTATGGCAACAGTTGTCTGGTGGATCTTGCCCTTGTACACTGTCCCCACAGATCCTGATCCAATCTTATATGCTTCTGAAAAGGATGACGTAGCAGACTCCATCTCTTCCCAGGTAAATGTTGAGTGCGACTTGCCGCCAAATTCAAGAAGTTTCTCCAGCTCTTGCAGACTATGAGCCTCCCTTGCAGCCCTCAGCTGCAGATTCTTCTTTTTCAAAGCTTCTTCTTTTGCAAGATCCCTCAAATGCTTGGCTTGCTCCTCTAGAGCGTGTCGTTGCTCTCTCTCTTGCCGCGCTGCCTCAATGACACTGTTGATCCTGGAGTGGACCTCCATCAGCCGAGCTTCTTCTCCAGCACGTCTTTCATTTAATTCAGTTATCTAATATATGTGGAAGACGGATATGCAAGATGATGTGAAGTGGGAAGTAAGTAATTATGAGGTTCTACTTGAAAAGATTATTTCTAAACTTACTTGCTGAGCAGCGCTGGTAGACTCATGACGAACGAGTTCGCATACCCCTTTAGCATGTCCTAGTTTAAGCCTGAGCTTTTCACGTTCGGTATTGACATCATCCTGCATTGGAAACAAACTACATTATTGGAAGCTCAATTTTCTTTTTATTATTTTTTTGAGGGGAAAGATAAAAAATATATTAGTGAAACAGGCCTTGTCTGTTTAAGAAGCTTCACGAAGTTAGATAAATGAAACAAGTCATTATATTAATACAGCTATTCATCCTTAAACATTCTTCAAGAAAAAGTAATCCTACTGATATTCTTCATCCAACAAAAGGGAACTACAAAGGTCAACTGGGGCGAAAAATGTAAACACTGTATAAAAAGTGGGAATATGTGATCAACAGTGTCTTTGGTGCAAATAACTAATTGCTGGATATATGGAGTTCTGACATGGATTTTCATGTATAACGAGCAAACTTTATATTCAGTAAGATACAGTACCAGTTAAATTATAAAAGTGCACTTTCGATAAAATTGTAGAACTAACCTTGTCTTCGGAAAGCATCAATTCTCGCAACGCAGTGTGTCCAGTTGGAGTTTTGTCTGCAATGGGGAACTTACTGGATCCAGGTATTTGACCACTAGCACAAGGAGTGCTTGCCTACATAAGAAATTTGAATGTCAGACTCCAAGAGCTATGTTAGTCGAATTATAGGAAATTTCGGAATCAATTTGAGGAGCCGTGAAAACGGGTAATTACTGTACAGGTTGGCAAAAATGTGACATGGACTCTATTATGGGCGACTATTTGCAGGATATACATGTCTGACATGGACTCTAACGTCTGACAGTTCAATATCATAATTCAGTCAGATGCAGCGTCTGTAAGTTATATAAAGGTACATTGAAGAAAATTGCATGACTAAACCTTGTCCTCTGAGAGCATCAATTCCTGCATTGCATTGCTCAGTGCTGGAGTTTTATCTGAGATGGGCAAGTTACTAGACGCAGCAATCTGAACTCTGGCACAAGGGCTGCAACTTTGATTCTTGTTAAGAATAGATGATGTTAAACTGCTTCCAGTGAGATATTCATGCAAAGAGCGTGGCCGATTATGATCTGCAAAGGAGGAACTGTCCAGATTGTCCCCGGACAAGTTGGATCCGGAAGTTCTGGAAGGAGTGCTATCTGCATGGGATGAAAATGATAAATTTCTTGGACTGTTTTGCTCAAATCAAATGATTTCTGTACTTTTCTGACTGAATCCAAAGGGCCAACTATACACCATTTAGGTCACGAAAACGAAACTAGGTGCTCCAAACTTCTCGAGTACAAGGAGGATCCACAAAACTACTCTGGTCGTCAAAATAGAATAAAGAATATCAAAGTTGGAACAAGTCATCAATCATCATGCTATCCTGGCAATGCCATGAAAATTCCCAACGTCAATTTTATAGTCAGAGAACTTTACCTGATGCTGAAGACCTATCGTCTGAATGAAGCCCACTGTTAGAACTCTCATTGACCTGGAATATCTCAGAACTGTTGCCACCTTCTGATCCAGGAGAATAAACCATGGACAGGCCATCTTTTGAAACAGCATACACCGTACAAAAGCTTGGAACACTTTTGCATATTCGAGAAGATGTCCTAGCCCCCTTTGACTTCCTAATACATTTCACCGAATCATCATCATTTTCATTTACGTTGTTTATGATTAATTGAAAATTTAAAACAGACCATCTTTTTTATTACCTGACAAGTTTGCCTTGAGAAGAGACACCGACAACAAGTTTGTTGATTTGGCATGCTGACACAACACCTGAAATGGTGTCTGCCACATCGTCACCCTTGACAACCAATACTTCAGCTTCAACCTGAATAACAAGATAGCAGATAATGTACCCTTATTTTGCTTCGGGGAGAAGTGCGCGCTTGTAAACCAGGGTACTAGAAGATGCATATTATCATTGCTAGCTAAGTTTCTTTCCTGTTTTGATAAGTTTAACATTTATATTCAGAAGTAGTATCAAATAAATTTTGGAAATGACATGCCGAAATATTATTGGCCTTCATTTTATCTCATTTTCCTGAATCCAGTGTGTACTTAAGAATGTGAAATTTCGTAAAGAACAATAACAGCCATATTGAATATTGAATAGCATCATCATACCTTTTCATCACACATATTCTTGTACATAAGGAGCATATTTTGTGCCCGACATTCGACTTCCTTTTCATATGCAGTGGCAATGTCATCCCTCACTTGATCAATTGGGACATGGTTGCCCACTACAAATAACCAAAAGCTGAATTACACCCCACAACACGTTTTACTGCTGCAAAAGAACGCCTACATTTGAATAGAAGAATGCCTACTCACTTGGGGTTGGAATAAGAGTGACCTTTTGCCGGACATGAACAAGCATGAATCTTGTCCCATCTCTGGCAACAAAGTTATTCAGAGCCCATTTCACTGCATACTTGCTGGACTTGGAGCTACTCACAGCCAACCCAATAGTGATAGATGGACCGCTAGACGATGATGATCCGGTAACCTCTGCTTCTTCTCGGGTGGCCATGGCCTCGCAATTTGTTTGCCTGTACCTCGTACAAGAGCCCTGCACCAAGTAATAACATGGTATAATTAACAACCTTAACAGTTGGAGCTTGAGTTCAGCGATTTTATCACCCAGTTAATTAAGCTTCTCACGGCATCAACCACACTTCAGTAATTGCAAGGTTAAAACGCTCATATCGCCTGCAGCTATTCTCAACCACTGCGGACTAATTATTGTAGCCAATCGGAGAGCAAAACCCTAATAACAGCACAATCGCATGAGGACCGAACAGGAGATGAACAAGCAAGGACCGCACATTACTGAGACACGCACGAACCCTCACGCACAAGCACGCGCACGAACGCTCAAGCGCGTACGCATGGCAGGCACACGCACACGAAAGCTCGCACGCCGCGCTCAAACCGCCACTCGTAAATGCACCCGCATACGAGCGACCACGAGACACAGAGAGCCTGCAGATGAACAGATATCTGAACGGAATCGCACGCATTCGCACACCATCCAGAACCACCACCAGGGGCAAAGACAAGAGGGGAATGGGGGTTCCGATGGGGAAGCCAAACCGTACCTCCTCCTCCGCCGCCGCGCCAAACTCCCGCGATGACGGCGACGCCTCCCCGCACGAGGCGCCGCTCCCACCTCGCCAAGCAGGAGCAGCAGGAAGGCGGAACCAACCAACTCAAGTACGCCGCGACCAAGAGGGGAATAAATGAGGACGAAGCGCAGGCAGGTGCCCGACTGAAAGAGGCCCACGCCGTACGCATCCTATGAATATATGTTTGGGCCTATTACGTTTTCAAGCCCATCCCATTGAAACAGACGGCCGACGTCCGCCGAGAGAGCGATGCGGCGGCGGCGGCGGCGGCAGGTTGCCTGAATCCATCCATGCCATGCCACCGCCACCGCAGAGCTGGAAATGCATCCCTAGGTTCGAACTGTTCTCCACTCCCCCCGGCAAGATTTTCCGCGAGGTTATTTTCGATGGACGCAGAAAGACCAATCCCTCGCGTATTGCAGGCGCGCGTGGAGTAGTACTATGGCCTTGAAGGACCGCGAGTGCTATGGTGAGGAGAGTGCTGGCTGGCGGAGGGCAACAAGTTCATCGAGCTTTTCCTGGGGGAGAAGGCGACGCTTCAGAGGTGCAGCAACTATGTACTGTACATGACTAACATTGAGCAGTTCGTTGATGCTACCTCCTGCCTGACCCATTATTTACTTTGTGTTCCTCCCCGGTTCTATGATCTGATCTTGCTGGCTCTGACGTGCTTGCAGTTGTGGTGATTTACAAGAACGGTGGATGAACCGTGTTTCCTAAGTCTTCATTTCCACCATTGTTGTTTGCAGAATCCCTCATACTGCAGTTATAATTTGCACCTGTAGGACACTTCTTGTTCAGAAATGCATTGTGACTTCTGATGCATATGTTAGAGTTTGGCGCTGTGGTTACCGAAAATAAAATTCCACTGACATGATTCATTTCTGTTGATGCCTTGAATAACATGATGGAAATGTTGTGATTTGGGTGTAGTTACTGAATTTTCGCTTACATAGTTCTTAGAATTCTAGTGCCTTGTGCATCGAGCTGTAACCTGTGGATCTACAACGCGTCATGTTGTCCCTATTGGTAAAATGCGATATTCTGCAGGTATACTATTAGTAAATCAGAAATGTTTCAGTACTGATAATCTAGTTTGCAGCTTTTTAACTATAGAATGGCCCTCAGTTTCATGGGCGAAACCACCATAGTGATCTCGATTGCCACATCAGCCAGCAAATAACATGCTTAATCTTGAATGTATAAAACTGGCTCGTCAGACATAGGTTTATATAAGTTTTCTGACTCGTTGTGCATATGGTTTTTATACAAGTTTTCTAAAGTATTTTCCTTCATCCAAACGTTGTAATTATGCCATGTTTGAAAATGGAAAGTTACTGCGGCGTGGAATGGGTGTGTTGATTTTGTCGTGCCCTTTGAATTTTTGATATATTCTCAGGCTACCGCCTATCAGGAGTGGGGGCTGTTTAAAAGGGGATTGAATTTTGCAAAACTTTTACTATTTAAATGAGCAATCAAGTGCTACATACAAAAGGCCCTCCACTATCATCATTTCTGCTGAAGTTGCTTTGACAGTTTGACTTGACATGGCCAGAAAAAAGAGTCACATTCATACGATCCATTGTGAAGATTGGTAAGATGTTACATCGCTATTAAATAGTGTGAAGAACTGAAGATATGCGGGAATCTTGTAGAGATCCTTTATCCAGCTGTATCAGCAAAATAATGCACATGAAGATTTGGAAGCTGATTTGTTAAAAATGAAAAAAAAAGATTTGAAAGCTGGTAAGCACCTTTCTCTACGTGTGTGCAATTCCCATCTTGTAAAGCTATATCAGATTAATTTTTGATGATTGATTTCTGGTTGAAAAACTTAAGGTATTTTTTTCCTCTATGAAAGGAGAATAAAATCTGTAGCTCAGTAGCTGTCAGATCATGAGCTCCTTCAACTTTTCCGAGACATGTAGTTAAAAAGATTTCACCCTAGCATCCTCAGTTATATCTTTTTGTAGCCTCGATTGCTCAGTGGTTGTCAGGACATATAGTTAGCTTGCAGCAAGGATAAAGGTCTATGCCGACTTCGTGTTTAGGTGCGAACAAAGTTCTAAAAAAAAATTACGAACATATCTAGTTGGTCGGCTCAAGTCCAGGAAGACTATTTTAATATCACCGCGCTGATAACATTGTTGGTTTAGATAAGTGTCCTTGCTTCCTGCCTCAAGTAATTTGATAATACGGTCTGATATGATGGCTGGTTAGTTGGATCAGTGTTGTCCCGGGCTTGAGTGAACTCATTTCTTATCTTGGTGTGAGCTCTCATGGGTGGATTCCTTTTGACTTGCAGGTTACTTGGGAGCTCAGACTTGTTGATCGTTATCTGTTCCTGAAAGTATAGCACTAACATGCATCTTACTCGTACTTACCCTCTCGTTTCGAGTTGATCTTATGAAGATGACGGCGGCTGATGTTGCATTGCATTCGTCAGGATATCTTTAGACGCAGAGTATCGTTCACGAGTTTGTCACGCGAGTTGTTTCCTCTCGGCTGATGTATCTTCCTTCCTGGGATAATAATTGTTTTGGGAGGAGGATAAAGTCTAGTATGATGATGTATTTTTTGTTGGATGTGTTGGTTGTAGTGCGTCCACACACATGAGTCTACACGCTGTGTTGCCGCAGGTGATCGCCCGCTGTTTGATGCTTGCAAGTTTGCAAATGCAGCCTGATCATGCGTGCGGTTTGACTAGTCTCCTCATCGTCCATATATTTGTCGGCACACGCCGCGTCAATGATTTGTTCCGCCGCGCGATATCCGGTGTACGTACGGGTTACGCCCATCCGCCGGATTCCCAACCTGCACGTCCAACACATGCTTCAAACTATGTTCCATTTCATAACATATTACTTGTATTTGAAAGGATTTGTTTTGTGATATCAGAAAGGTATAATCTGATCCGTTCTATTTTCATCCCTAATAGTAGCAAGTTTCTCAATTGTTGATTATTACTGTATCCTGTTTCATAATTATAATGTTTGACAACATTTAATCAAAGATACGTAGTATTTATGTCACTATTAGAGACCCGAAAAGCACGTTGATACGATTTTATTCGCAAGCACGGCACTCCTTTTGCACCACTAAATTGGGTAATCCCTGAAACACGCGCAGTTTGGCAAGTCGCTGCCAAACGCATGTTTCGGAAGAAACAACACGCACAGACCCCGAGTCCTGAGCAGATGAGAAACGGAAGCTGGACTGACGAGTGGCCAGGCACGGCTCGCCAGTCACCACACACACACGCGCCATGGGAGTGTGGCTGGAAAGATCCGAGGACCCGGCGCGACGGAAAGCGAAACGAGAGGAGACGAGCGCGCACGCGGGCCGCAACCGTGTCCACGGATAAAAGGCAAGCGAGGAGGAGCAAGAGGCGTGCCCCACAAGCCGCAGCAGCCCCGCCCACGTATCTCCTCGCGGGAATATCCGCCACGTGGACGGCCCATCGACGCCGACCACATTAACCAATCACCACTAAGCAGTTAACCCCCTCCTCCTCCTCCACCTCTCCTCTCACCGCTCCTCTCTCCTCTGCTCCTCTCACCACCACCACCGTCACCGCCACCACCACTCCTCTCCCGACACGCGCAGCCGCAGCCCCAGCCCCAGCCGCGAGGACGGAAGCCCTACCCCCGGAGTGCGGCGGCGGGGGAAAGATGACGCGGCGGTGCTCGCACTGCAGCCACAACGGGCACAACTCGCGGACGTGCCCCAACCGCGGGGTCAAGATCTTCGGGGTGCGCCTCACCGATGGCTCCGCCATCCGCAAGAGCGCCAGCATGGGGAACCTCTCGCTCCTCTCCGCCGGATCCACCAGCGGCGGCGCGTCCCCGGCCGACGGGCCCGACGGCGTCGCCGACGCCGCCGGCTACGCCTCCGACGACTTCGTCCAGGGGTCGTCGTCCGCCAGCCGCGAGCGGAAGAAGGGTGAGCTACCGCCCGGCCGATCCCTCTACTCCTCCCCTTCTCTTGCTCTCTGACCGATCATCCGTCCCGCCCCCAGCTGAGACGGAGCAGATCCTCCCAGATTTTCCCCCCTTTCTAGTGCTTATTACGGATTGGTTTGGGAAATGGATAGATGTCACTACTTCCTTGCGATAGTTCACTACGATAAACATCCAATTCAAAGGTTATCCGTAGTAGTCTGTACTAAGGGACGGATTTGGTACAGTACTTGAGTCGATACATACGGCACTCCATTTCGATCACTAGTTGGTACAAGGACGACTTATGATGCCTGTACTATTTGATTGGATCATGAGGATGTTGGGAGAAGCTCAGCTTAGCTTCTCTTTCGTTTTCAGGAATTAGGAGTAGTGTCTATTCTTGGCTGCGACGTCTGTTAATATGGGAGAAAAAAATGATTGGATCTGTGGTAGGTTTCGTGAAGCATTAATGGTACTACTGCGCTGGGATTTCCATTCGAATTGAACTCCATTTTGAACAATAATTGGTTCGGTATGACGCTTTAGGAAGCTCAGCTACATAATTTAGGATAAGGTGGTGTCCATTGTTCCTAGAATTGGGGGTCAGTTGATCTGGGAGAAGTTTTGCCTTGATCGGCAGCTACGAAAGGATGCATGGAGCCACACAAAGTATTCACTAGTGCCAAATGCGTAGCCTTACATATGCCATATAGTCCATTGGATAATGTATTGTGTAAATGCGCTAGTGCGCAATGATGCATTGTTATCTACACTCTGCTAAACTCTGCCACCCGTACTCGATATGGAAACGGGCTGTTTAAGAGGTTTGAAGCATATCAGAAGCTTGTCTGTCTTTATATTGATTCAGCCTGCTTTTTTTTTTTTTTTGTTCCAAGATTTTGTGGAAAGTTTATAGCTAGTTAGGAGTTTATTTTGAAGTCAAGCAACAGGCGTTTTCTGTTTGTGTTACTCTTTGTTGATCCTGTTCTGATGTTTTGGGTAATCCTTCATTTGGTGATGGTACACTCCCAACATGTTTCATTTAGTAACATAATTAATGTGGTGGTGTTTGTTGATTTCTGTTCACTAACTTCTTGTAGTTACAAACTTTAATGCTTGCGTGAGTGGCTGCATGCTGCACTTTATATGCTATGTTGCTGACTAAGATTGCTTGACAGGTGTTCCTTGGACTGAAGAAGAACACCGGAGGTTTTTGCTTGGATTACAAAAGCTTGGAAAAGGTGATTGGCGGGGAATCTCTCGTAACTTTGTGGTTTCCAGAACACCTACTCAAGTAGCCAGTCATGCTCAAAAATATTTCATACGCCAGTCAAATATGGGCAGAAGGAAGAGAAGGTCTAGCCTTTTTGATATGGTGCCTGATGAGGTAACTAGCTTGATCTTATTATCAATTATTACACAGAAGTTGGTTCAGATAGCCTGTTTTTGTACCTATAGTAATGTTGACTACATGATAGCTCATTTTTGTGGTATTTCATATCATATTACTTATACTAGTGCAATTTATCGGACCTAATTCTGCAGTTTACGTATGGCAGGAACAGTTGTTAGCATTGTCTCCTTCCTGAATCACATTAGGTAGTTTTTACTCCGTGCTTTGTATGTCATTGGGAACTAAACTGTGTTCTGTTTGTTTCAGTCCATGGATCTTCCACCACTTCCTGGCAGTCAAGAATCCGAGGCCCAAGTATTAGATCAACCACCACTACCACCACCTAGGGAAGAGGAGGTAGAATCTATGGAGTCAGATACATCTGCTGTTGCAGAGAGTTCCACAGCTTCTGCTGTCTTGCCAGACAATTTGCAGCCGAGCTATCCGGTGATTCTTCCAACATATTTCTCACCATTCTTGCAATTCTCAGTTCCTTTCTGGCCAAATCAGAACGATGGAGATGATCCGCCACAAGAAACGCATGAGATTGTCAAGCCCATCCCAGTTCATTCGAAGAATCCTATTAATGTTGATGAGCTTGTGGGCATGTCGAAGCTAAGCATAGGGGAGTCGAATCAAGAGACAGTATCTACTTCTCTTACATTAAATTTGGTAGGAGGTCAAAATAGACAGTCTGCATTCCATGCAAATCCCCAAACGAGGGCTCAGGCATGATCCTCTTCAGCGCACCAACTGCATGTAGTCCCTGGCAAAATAAGCTTTGCCTCTTTATTTAAAAGTTTTAACAGTGCTCTGTAGCTTGTATCATGTGCTGTAATTTATGCTCTGTATGAATGTATCTGTTGTTTGTCTGGCACGCATGATATGGCACAATGTTAACAAAGTCATTAATGTTAGTGCTGATCTTCATGGTTGTAATGTTGTAAAACTTTTTGTAAGGAAAGAAGTATTAGTCAGTTTCAGATCGGCACAGTTCTGTACCTGATGTTTGTGGTGATGAATCTCTGGGTATGCAACTATTGTGTTGTACTGCTGATAGTCTGTTAGGTATTTATGTCTGTGGGGGCCATGTTTACTGAGCAACGTGCTATAGTATATTCTTTGAGATTCTTTTAGGTTGGATCTTTCCATCCTGATGCGCCTCAGCCCCTCACTTAAATTCTGCACCAAGTGTTACATATGTGGTTGGTGTCAGTAGTGCCAAGTGACCAGTCTCTTTCAGATCATTTTGGTCATCCTACACACAGGACACCATCCTAACACTTTGATATCTTTCTTACAAAGTCTTGCTTTGTGCGCGTTGACGGTTGCGAAAGTTTCTCATGTACAAAAGAACAATATTATCTTCCGCCTGTCAGTTCTAAATTATTTTCTCTCTTTATTTCAACTGTAGTGATTTATTAGTAGTTACAATTTAGGGGGTGTTCGGCAATTTAAGCCTAAAAGTCACATCAAAACTAATCTTGCTATTTAGGCGTCTTAAATAAGTTTAATTACAAAACTTTTTACAGATGTGGGCTAATTTGCGAGACGAATCTAATGAGCCTAATTAATCTATGTTTCGCTACAGTGATGCTACAGTAACCATCGTCTAATCACGACTTAATTACCCTCATTAGATTCGTCTCGCAAATTAGTATAAAGTTCTGCAGTTAGTTTTTTAATTAGACTTATTTAAAATGCCTAAATAACAAGATTAGTTTTGATGTGACCTTTAGGCCTAGAGAAACGAACACCCCTTAATCTTATTCTGTGCAATACCTTTTCTTTAGTCCAGTGAGTAAAGATTTGTCAACTTTGTTTGAGACATATTGAGTCAAGAAACACCATGAAATCAACTATTATAATATGTAACTCTATTAATTCGAAGTAATATATTTTTATAGATATTATTCGTCAAAGCTTGAAAAGTTTGACCAAAGACAAACCAACAATCCACTATATTTGTGGACATATAGAGAGTAATACGTTTAGCTAATTATCGTTGAGCCGTGCTGTCAAAGGTAGTTAGTAACTTAGTTTGGTTTCCTTTGTAATGGTTGCCTATGTGAACTGACAACGATTGGAGCCTTGTCAAATATTATAGTTACTTCGAATAATATATTTTATTAGATTATGAAATTATCATATCTTGGCCTTTGATACAATTTAAAAAAGGGGCAATTGCATATCACCCACACTTTTGAAGTACAATTGTGAAACAACCATCGATTTTCAGATTTTGCCATTTCACCATAGTTTTCAAAATCTATGGTGATCTTGCAAAATATTTGTGATTTCGAAGATTTGCAAAAAACCTTTGGTGATCTTGCAAAATCTGAAGAAAATCTGTGGCGATCTTGCAAAATCTGAAAATCGATGGCTGTTTCATAATTGGAGTCCAAAATTGTGGTCAAAATGCTATTGTCTGATTTAAAAATTATGCATTTGCATGTGCTAAGTACATTCCTCCATGTTTTACTTGCAGGTTTGATCAAATTCATAAAGGCATTAGTAGGCTAGGAGCTTGGAATAGCTATTTTCCCCTGCTTGTTTCTTCTCCTCTTCTACCCCTAAAACCATCTTCCAGAACCAATGCTTCCTCCAGATCTGCTCCATCTGCTCCATGGGTAACTTCTTTGTCTCTGGTAGGAACAGATAAACAAAGAGCGTCATCACGCAAACCCAACAACCGAAAATGATGAATGTCGCTGACTTAATGCAACAAAGGACCGGAAGAAATGTCTGGCCGATTGCAAATATCATCAAGAAAGTCACAGCAACCACAATGCTCTGCCCTGCTGATCTGATCTCCAGTGGACAGACCTCAGCAGGCACCAAGAATGTAAGAGGCCCCCAGGACCATCCATAGCCTGCAACAAAAACACACATTGCAATCAACACCAGGTATGCATATTCCTTGTCCATGTCCCCTTGGTCCTTGAATTTTGCAGCCAAGATTGCACCCACGGTCAGCTGTGACAGGATCATCTGGAGACCTCCTACAAGAAAGAGCTTCCTACGCCCAAACCTGTCAACCATCATCATTGCCATAATGTTGGCAAATGTTGCGCAGAGGCGTGTGACCACCGTGGAGAGAAGGGATGCACTCTCCTTGAGACCGATTGTCCTGAACATGATTGGAGCATAGAAGTTAATGATATTGATCCCCGTGACCTGACTGAAGAAAGGGATCAGCAGTGCTATCACAAGCTGTGGCCTGTACTTCCTCTTGAATATGTTTCTGAATCGATAACCCGTTGTCCTTGAGAGGTTGCTAGCAGAGACCAAACCATCAAGCTCTTACTGGATCGAGGCCGTTCCACGCAGCTTTTGGAGCAGAATCCTTGCCTTGTTGGTGTCACTGTCACATTGGATTATGAAGCTTGGTGGTCAAGAATGCAGCAGGGACTGCAGCCATGGATAGGGATATCCTCCAACCCCATCCTGCTGTAATTCTCACAACAAAATAGTTGACAATATTTGCACAGAGAATGCCTAGGCTGACGGAAAGCTCAAAGCAATTGTTGATTGCCCCACGGTATTTTGGTGGCGCCATTTCTGACAGGTACAATGGGATTGACTGCAATTGTGAATCGTAGTAAGTAGTCAAATTTGGTACAGGTTTCATAGCTACACAAACTACAGCTACATGAGGTTTATAAATGTAATGCCAGACAAAGGAAAAATGTATGTGTATCTCTGTAATCCCTATTGTAATATCGATGCAACAAGTATGCTAGACATGCTGTGACGACATCGGGGTACTACAGATCTTCTGAACCATATGCCATCACATGATTTACACAAATTTTGTTACTCGAACTGTACGTGGCTAATCATGAATTCCTTGGTTTCCTTCATATCATAAGTACTTACAGTCTTACACTGCATTTCCAAAAAAAAAAGTACTTATAATACACATGTCTAATAAAGAAGTACCACGCTAATGATATTATTGAACTATTTATATCGTATATGCAATATTGCATATAAATTGGAATATGAAGTTTACCTGGTTAGTAAATCCCAGACCTATTCCCAGTAGAATCCGGTTAAGTAGCAGCATGGGCACATTGAAGGCAGCGCCTCCGAACACCGAGCCAACAACGACGAAGCACCGCCGATCAGCATCGACGCACGCACGGCGGCCATACCTCCTTGTGAATAACGACGCAACCAGAGTTGCAACGAGGCCGGCAATATAGAGGGACGATGTGAACAGGATGAGGAGCTCGCTGTTGAATTGGCAGTAGTGGCTCACTTTGCTGTCCTGCTTCTGGCGGTATGCCTCCGGGAAGAACCTCTCGAGAAAGAAGTCCATGGAGGTTACACCACCTAACATACACAAAAACGAGCAGTACATGATTTTCCTTGGGAAGTAAGAGTAGAACTGGGGACACTGCTAAACGTTCACCAATTTTCTCTCTCTGATGTTTCCCTGCAAAATTCTTTAGAAACCCGCAACTGAAAAGGCTTGATACCACCAATTCATACAGTAACAAAAAATATCTGTGAGCTTGTCCATTCCACTTAAGGTGATAGACATTTCCCAGTATAACAGTAACATTGTTTTTTGTCTTCTGTTTCGTCCTAAAATCAGCTACACATCATGTGTCCGAACTAACCCAACTCTAAAAGTAGCATATTCTGCAAGCCGCTCTGTTGAAAGACAGTTATTTTGTGAACACGAGCCGGCAAACCTTCAGTCAAAACCAAACCTATATAATATCACACATAGCTCATCGTCCTGCTAGGATATTAATGCCTAAAACTACATTCCCCCGTGAACCGGGAGTATGACATTGGTCAGCAAGAGCACCCGGAAAGAGCTGACAAAAAGAATCATTTGCTAGTGCACATGCGTCTTCTGAATTTCTTTGTTCCATACATCTTTCGGACCCAAACTCTTTTTTTTTTTTTTTTTTTTGGCAAACAGACCCAATCTCAGCACGTGCCGTAGCCTCGTGGAATCAATTAATAAAACTAAACCCTACCCTGAATGTTATAATCAACGAATCCTGCGTAATTCTTTGCTAACGCTACCAAATTGCGTTCAGAAAAGCATGGGAGTAAGCAGGACGCACCGGAGATGCCGAGGTCGTAGCCGAAGAGGACGCCGCCGCTGCCGGCGACGACGCAGGACAGTACCACGAAGGGCGTCACGTGGCCGCCGCCGCTGTACCCCGCCCCACCGGCGGCGCCCTCCGGAAATGCCCCTATCGCCATCGACGAATCCTTCCGTCTGTTGCTACTCCGATTCAAGACACAGGCTCTTACACTCAGGCAGACAGTGTGAGGTGAGGATAATAGGCGTTAATCCAGCATTAACGCCTGTGCACTGCGTGTCTACCATTAGTGGGTTCTGGTTTATGTACAATAGTATAAGTGCAAGTTGGTGACACTAGTGGCAGCTGGCCAGTCTGGCAGTCTCCTTCGGATCATTGTCGTCGCACACTCACAGGACCCGCTGTCCCTTTTCTGTATTTATCATATTATCTCTATATCAGAGGGCCTTTTTTACAACTCTAGTCTTTTTCTTTTTCTTTTTTTTTGGCACAGGTAACGCTAGTCTTATGCTTTTGAGTATTATTTGCATGTAGGCTACATTTCTTTGTCTTCTTTAATAATTGTTAAAGCGATCAGTGTGTTTCCAATATTTATAACTACCAAAATATAGTAGACTTCATATTTTTGGACATTGCTTGAGAGTGAAATAATAACCACCAATATTTTCCATTTTTATTTAAAACAATATATAACAAATGAACTAAACCATCAGCATTTGAAAATGAAACCTTTTCTAAAAAAATTTGAAAATGAAAACACTGAGGAATTGCGGACTACTTAGTCGTGTCAGTCACCAACGACACCAGATTCGTCTGCAGCAGGCACACATGTTATCTAGCGGCTGTTAGTTGTGATTCAATCTATTTTTTTCCTCCTCAACAGATGTGACTATCAGTGATCTTAGGATCATCACCATGTTACAGCTGAATATCAGATACACAGCACGGCTGTTTCAACACTTGGATGTTACACTGTAACAACAATCCTACACTTCAGCAATTCAACACACTAAGCACTAGGTTCTTGGCCCTGCTATTTTCCCTGCCTGTTTTTTCTCTCCCTCCCGTGCAACCTTCTTCCAGAACCAATGCCTCCTCCACACCTGCTCCATCTGCTCCATGGGCAGCTTCTTTGTCTCCGGCAGGAACAAGTAAATAAACAGTGTCATCAAGCAAATCCACCCACCAAAGACGAAAAACGTTGCGGACTTGATGCGACATAGGATCGCAAGAAATGTCTGGCCGATCACAAATGTCATCAAGAAAGTCACAGCAACCACAATGCTCTGTCCTGCTGATCTGATCTCCAGAGGACAAACCTCAGCAGGCACCAAGAACGTAAGAGGCCCCCATGACCATCCAAACCCTGCAACAAACACACACATCACGATCAACACTAGGTATGCATAGTCCTTATCCATGTCCCCATGGTCCTTGAACTTCGCAGCAAGGATTGCACCGACGGTGAACTGCGATAAGATCATCTGGACACCACCGACGAGGAAGAGCTTCCTACGGCCAAACCTGTCGACCACCATCATCGCTACGATGTTTGCAAATGTTGCGCAGAGGCGTGTGACCACCGCGGAGAGGAGGGATGCGTTCTCCTTGAAACCGATTGTCCTGAACATAACCGGAGCATAAAAGTTCATGACATTGATCCCGGTGACCTGAGTGAAGAACGGAATCAGCAGTGCTATCACAAGCTGCGGCCTGTACTTCCTCTTGAATATGTTTCTGAATGGGTACTGCGTTTTCTTTGAGAGGTTGCTGGCAGCTACCAAGTCATCAAGCTCGTTCTGGACTGATGTTGTTCCACGCAGCTTTTGGAGCAGGATCCTTGCCTTGTTGGCATCGCCATGACGGTGGATTATGAAGCTTGGCGTCTCAGGGAGAAAGATTGCACCGACTGTTAGGAATGTGGCAGGGACTGCAGCAATGGATAGGGATATTCTCCAGCCCCATCCCGCTGTAATTCTCACAACGAAATAGTTGAGGATGTTTGCAAAGAGAATTCCAAGGCTGATGGAAAGCTCAAAGCCGTTGTTGATTGCCCCACGGTATCGCGGTGGCGCCATTTCTGACAGGTACAATGGAATTGACTGCATATGCAATTTTCAGTCTGATATTAGTACATTCCCACAATAATTTGGAAAAAAAAGGAGCCAGTCTTACATCTACCACACTATTCAGAAACTAGTGTATTGTCAGGTAAACCGGGCAATGCAACAATCTAGCATGATCATGACGTCTGAGCTTCTTCAGAATATCAAGGTCATTTACTATTGTTCCAGTTTAGCTGTTTATGGTTGTCAAGTTGAGACGGAACAGATTACAACTCAGTCCAAGTCAATGAACGACTAGGCTCTTTTATGCTAGACGTTCCTGTCATGACACTGTCGTGCTACCATCATATCTGCAATTCAACGTTTTGTTACTTAAACTGAGAGTAGTTGATCAACAGATCAAGAGAGGGATTTTTTCCTATTCAAGCCAAAAGCCCAAAATACGTTCGGCACATGTCTGACAAAGTACTACACTAGTACTACTTTATCATTTCTCGAAATTACATATTTCCCAGATAGCATACTAAATAATTCAACATAAGATTTACCTGGTTAGTGAATCCCAGACCAGCTCCCAGTAGGATCCTGTTAAGGAGCAGCATGGGTACATTGACGGCTGCACCTCCAAACACCGAGCCTGCAATGAAGACCGCGCCGCCTATCAACATTGACGCTCGTCGGCCATACCTCCTTGTGACGTACGACGCAATCAGAGTTGCGACTAGGCCAGCGACGTAGAGTGACGACGTGAACAGGGTGAGGAGCTCGCTATTGAACTGGCAGTAGTGACTCACTTTGCTGTCCTGCTTCTGGCGGTACACCTCCGGGAAGAACCTCTTCAGAAAGGAGTTCATTGAGGTAACACCACCTGTCACACAGACAAAAAAGTACATGAAAATTTGTGTTTGCAGTGTCAAATGTTTCCTCTGTTTTTCTACGCTTCTATGGTTCATTGAAGCCTGCAAGAAGTTTCGTTGAAAATTCAACGTTTTCTCCCCAA
Source organism: Eragrostis nindensis (assembly GCA_012490785.1). Classification (NCBI taxonomy): domain Eukaryota; kingdom Viridiplantae; phylum Streptophyta; class Magnoliopsida; order Poales; family Poaceae; genus Eragrostis; species Eragrostis nindensis. Next base: position 11,804 of record JAAXCT010002989.1, on the reverse strand, counting down.
TGGTTACTGTCTGACTGTTGAATAGACAGAAGGACAACCGAAGTCAGCAAGCGAGCTATGAGCCGCCTGGGTTGAAACTATTTCCTTTCTAACGCGTCTACCTTCTAGTACCAAGAACCCAACGGAACCATCGATCATTCAGGCACAGTGTCCAGTACGCTTGCAAACTGAATCAAATTACTAACCCTGATCCTAATTGATTACTTCTACTACCTAATTTACGCGCAAAAAAATCCTAGTATCTAATTGCTAAACAAACATAGAAGCAGGTAACTCGGAGGTCGGGACGAACCAGAGATGCCGAGGTCGTAGCCGAAGAGGAGGCCGCCGCTGCCAGCGACGAGGCAGGACAGCACAACGAACGGCGTCACGCGGCCGCCGTACTCCACGCCGAGTGGAGCAGCACCCGCCACCGCGAACGCCCCCTCCATCGCCATAGGTGAATCTTCCAGCTCCCACCCGGCCACCCTCTAGTCAGTTCAGGCAGCTGCAGCCTAAGCTTTCGTGCGCACTCGGTGGATCCACTGGCCTCATGTGGCTCTGGCCTCTGGGTCACTCCGGTGAGCTTGAAAACTTTGACTACAAGGTTTTTTATTGTTGTATTTCTGATCTGAGAGGAAGTTGAATGTCTTTTCAATTTTTCAATTGACTATGGTTAGACTATCAGCTGTTTTTTTTTTAGAACCAAGACTATCAGCTGTTAATTACTCTCTTCGGTTTTAAATTATTGACGTTTGACTTTTTAATTTTCGTTTGACTGTTCGTCTTATTCAAAATATTAGCTTCAAAAATTATAAGTTATATTTCAATTTCCTAGTGATGAAACAAATTATAACAAAATCTATGACAAATTTTTAAATATTTTGAATAAGACGAATGATCAAACGTAACTTAAAATAGTCAAACGTCAACAATTTAAAACCGGAGAGAGTACTCCACTATGAACTGGATTCCACTTGTTAGTGATGCTCTGGAAATTTGTTAATTATCATGGGCCACAACGGACTGTCTGAGTTGGGCTCAAATGAGCCTACAAACTAACCCAAGCTATGCATGAGAGATCTCTCTGCGCCCCCCAACGCAAGGAATCAAGCGGCCTGTGGATCATCTAGGTCCAGTAACCAAAGTAAAGCTGGGCCGGAGCGTTGTACCGGCAGAGGTAACGTTCCAAGTTTCCAACAGTCAGATCCCATCTCCCGGCGCCGCCGCCGGCGACATGGACTTGTCGGCGACCCGCAGCCGGTGGCGCAGACGGAGCGCGCGGTCGCACCTACCCCTCGTCGTGGCTGCGCTCCTGCTCCTCATCCCGGCTTCTCTCCTCTTCTCCTCCGCCTACTCCTCCGTGCTCCGCTCCCTGTTTCCCTTCTCCGCCTCCGGCCGCGGCGGGCCGCTCCGGTGCGGAGCCTCGCGGGAGCTCCAGGGCGAGAGGTTCCTTTGGTACGCGCCGCACAGCGGGTTCAGCAACCAGGTGGGGGAGCTCCGCAACGCTGCGGTGGTCGCCGCGCTGCTCAACCGCACCCTCATCGTGCCCCCGGTGCTCGACCACCACGCCGTCGTCCTCGGGAGCTGCCCCAAGTTCAGGGTCTCCGACCCAGCCGCGCTCCGCGCCGCTGTATGGGACCACGTAATGCAGCTCCTCCGGGAGCAGAGGTAATGACGTTACCCACTCCTGTTGCTGCTTACCGCCTGTGAACTGAATCAAACTATAAAAATTGTTTAGAGAATTGCGGCAACTGCAAAATCAGACGGCACTGGCATCTTCCTTGCGAGCGCTTAGCTTTTTTCAGTACTGCAGATCAGAGTGCATCTCCTCAATTAGCTTTGCTGATGAAAATGTGACACTGAAGAAAATGTGGCGAAATTATTGCCTGAAGGAAGATATAGATACTCCCTCCATTTTTATTTTGATGGCGTTTAGGACAAGAATTTTGCACTAAAATTAGTGTAAATCCTTTGTCCTAAACGTCATCAAAATAATAGAGGTAGTAATTATTTTTTATTGCACGCCTGATCCTCTTTGCAAACCTTTACTCGCTCCGATTGCAAACAGAATTGGAGATAGTTGTAAACAATCTTCTGTTTTCACACTGTACATCGCAACAGTCAGTGTTCATTGATCACAGTTCGCATGATAATATGAATATTTATTTCTAATGCTCATTTGTTCAACATTCAGGTATGTTTCAATGGGGGACGTAGTTGATCTTTCCCCAATCAAATCTGTGGTTAGGACGATTGACTTCAGGGTCTTTATTTCGCTGTGGTGTGGTGTAGACATGACGAAGACTTGCTTTTCAGGAGTGTGCTGTGCTGTTTCTGGTGGTAGCTCTTTGTCAGATGACTACAATAGATGCCGATCAATGCTGACTGGTTTAGGAGGCAGTGAAAAGGGCTGTGTGTATCCTGTACAGGATGACTGTAGAACAACAGTTTGGACATATCAAGAGAACCATGATGGGGCATTGGATCAGTTTCAACCAGATGATGAGTTAAAAAGGAGGAAGAAGATCTCATATGTTAGGAGGCGCAGAGATATATACAAGGCTTTAGGTCCTGGTTCAGAAGCTGAAGATTCTACCTTGTTGGCATTTGGAACACTCTTCTCGGGACCATACAAGGGATCAGAATCTTATTTTGATATCCATGAATCACCCAAGGATCAAAGAGTACAGAGTGTACTTGAGAAGATTGAGTTTCTTCCTTTTGCCCCAGAGATCATGGCTGCAGGGAAGGAATTTGCTAGGAACAAGATCAAGGAGCCATTTCTATGTGCACAACTACGATTACTAGATGGACAATTCAAGAATCACTGGAAACCTACATTTTCTGCCCTCAAGGAGAAGTTAAAAGCTATTGAGGTGGAGATGAAGGGAAACAAGGCTAGTGGTCCTGTTCACATATTCATCATGACCGATCTTCCACAAGTGAACTGGACCAATACCTATCTTGCAGATGTTGCAAAAAACGGTCGGTATAAATTGTACACCCTGAAGGAAAGTGATGAATTAGTGCTGCAGACTGCAGAAAGGCTAATGACTGCTGAACATGGTATACAGTCTGGATTCCTTCCAAAAATCATTGATAGCTCTAAGAAGGATTGCGACCCTGTTCAACTACCAGAAATTTTGTTATATATTGAAGAATCTGTTTGTAGCTGTGCATCACTGGGGTTTGTGGGGACTGCTGGATCAACCATAGCAGGAAGCATAGAAACAATGAGGAAGAACAATGCCTGCAAATTGTAGAACTACATTAGACCAAGCTACTTTATAATCTAACCATTGCTGCTTAACATACTGATAACAGTGTGGGAAAAAATTCACTAGAGGGCTCTATATTATGGCACGTTTTACCCACTATTGCAGACATGAGCATGGGGTAGACAAGTTTCATGGCTTAGCTCAGTTGGCAACTTGAGTACTGAGCATCTCATTTGAAATCATGGTATATTGTACAGAAAAAAGCTCTTTTCTCTTTCATTGTGTTGAAAGATGTGGCTCGTGTTTGTATGCTGTGCCCAAATCTTTTTTTTACCTTTTTTCTTTTGACCATCATTTTTCTATATTTCCCCTGATCTTAGTGTATCCTGTTTCCCTACGGATTCTGTCATGATTCATGAGGACAGTGACAGGTAATAAAAAATGCTGGAATTGCTTATTTATTTTCTTTTGTCCTTTTTCTTTCATCAAACATCTCATTTAATTTGGAAATCTTGCATGGGGTTAAATTTAAATACAGTGCAATTTATCAGGTGGGAAATTGAAGTAACTCGGCATCATGGACATATTTTTGGACGGAGCAAACTCCTTTGAGAATTTCACTTATAGATCCAAACAAATGCTTTGTGATCCTCCAAGTCTTTTGTTGGGTTTTTCTTTGGTTGTTTTGGGCCCATTTTGACCTGTATATCTGAAGCTGGTAGCCTCGGTTCAAGTTCTTTGCATTTTTGATCAAGCTCTGTTGAAATTTGTCTGGCCGTACAAGCCAATAATTTATCGATCCCTTTAATAAAGCAAACAACAACAACAACAACAACAACAACAAAAGCCTTTTTATCCCAAGCAATAATTTCTTTTTTTGATTGCAAATCCATGTGCTTGCATAGCTGAGAGGTTTGTTTTTAAGGTGTATGTGACTCCCTTTTTCTCCTTTTCTTGCCTTGTTTTGAAGTTTGATGTCCAGAAACCACATGCAGAATGGAGCTGACGTTAGATGTTTCATGTTTGTGTTCTCGCAGCTTGCGCTTGCAGGAAATGTAGGCAACTGACGAATTTCATCACCAATGCTCAACTGTTTTCAAGATAGCAGATCATAATGCATATACTCAGTTTGCTCAATTGATTGATTGAGATGGAAAAATTCTAGAGTGCACTCAGGTTGCAAACTTTATAGCAAGTGCAATGTTTTTTTTTTGGATAATTGCAAGTGCAATGTGTTGTTACGAACTGTGCATCATAGACTTCTGTACATAATAATAAACGGATTGACTGACATTGTTGATCCGTACACAATAAAGAATATGATTATTAGGTCCTAAGATGACCCACTTCATGATCGTTGCAACATTGTTGTGTGCAGTAGACATGCATTAGAGTGGCTGAAGCTGAATCATACCACGTTTTTGACTCGAGATTGCAGGCATTGGTTTTGAAAGGTCAGTTCAGTCAGATAACTTTCGTGTTTCCATTAAAACTCTGGTTTCTGATCTCAAGTCCATCTCCTTATATTGACACAATCTGTTCATCGCCCCGTGACCCCTGATTTTTCAGTTTGATATTTAGAAAACATCCCAGTTCGTCAGTTATTCATCAGCATGGAATCACATATGCGCAGTAGCATCGCATGATGTTCTAACCATGGCAATGGCAAGTCAGCTGTCAGTTAGCAGCACAACGGAGCCACAAGTTCTTCGCGCCTCAAGATCTCTGTGAGCACGGGCAGCCTCTGATAGCGGGTACACGTGGTTGACGTGCACACGCAGCATCCCGGCCGCGACGCCCGCGAAGACTTCATCGGCGGCCTGCAGCAGCTCGTCACGGGTGGTGGTGTAGTGCATCAGTCCTGGCCGGGCCAGGACCAACGATTTTGGAGCGAGTTCGCTCACTGAGACAGGGTCTGGTCTCCCTGAAGACTGGCCGTAGGAGACCATGCATCCGCGCGGCATCAAGCAGCCAGCGATCCCTGCGTAACAGAGTTTCAGACAAGAACCAAGGCTCCGTGCGAACGCTCGAAAGTTTCCCAATTCCTACATGAGTTGAGGCGATCCCTATGTCCTATGAAGGAGTAAATAGATTTTTTGTAGTAATGAACTTGATGATTAGACATTGATTTCTAAATTGTGGCTAGTCTCCATCAAGAACATTGAATGTGATATCAGAAGGATGATGCAAATTTGTGATGATGAACTTGGTTTATTATACCTGGAACGTATCCTTCCCAACGGCGTCGTAAACAACATGAACACCTTCCCCTGATGTGATCTCGGCAACCCGAGACACAAAATCCTCCTTCGTGTATACTATCACATGATGGCACCCGCCTTGGATAGCTTGGATGGCCTTCTCTTCAGTCGAAACGGTGCCTATGACGGTGGCACCAAGAGCGTGTGCCCACTGGCAGAGGAGAGAGCCAACTCCACCAGCAGCAGCATGAACTAGAACAGTGTGGCCTCTCTGAACCTGCACATGACAAGACGGAGCTGCCAGTAAGCTGGTTTCTCAGATCAAGAGTCATATTTTGTTTTGAGCAAGGCTGCTGCAAAATAGCTTACATTGCGGGATCAAATTTGATTTAAGGAGTAAAATAGCAATCAACCTTAAAGGCCTGAAGCACAAGAACATATGCAGTCATTCCCTTCAGAAGAACGGACGCTGCAGTTTTGTAGTCCACTGCAGGAGGTATAGGAATAGCCACACTTGCTGGGATAATCTGCTCTTCAGCATAAGAGCCCATTGGATTATCAGCATAGCCAACAATATCACCTACTTTGATGCTTGTAACCCCTGGGCCCACGGCAGATACGACTCCAACTGCTTCTTTGCCTGGATGAATAGGAGTCCACGTTCCAAGAATGCTAAAATAAGATCAAGACTTAAAATAGAGTCGATTGTCATAAAGTATTTTTTCAAGTAATTCAAAAAATATAAGGAGCATAATTTTTTTCGGTGAATATTGTTAAATGCAAGTCTAAACATTGATTACAAAGTCTAATAGTTCATCTGTTGGCAGTCGTGACTCGTCCTAGATAGAAGTTGCACAGAGACTGATCATTCTATGATTGTAAATGACAGTGATTGAAAAGCAATAATTTTTTTCCTCATGCTAGCTGAAATTTATTAGCTTACGTGCCATCTTACAGAATGGATAATTAAGGTATAATCAACTTAAGATACAGAGTTTCGATCTTGGTGGTATTTTCCCTACAGTTTCAGTCGAAAGAAATGATTGAGTGTCAAGGATTGACGGTCGATCGGTCGGTCATGGAAAACCGGGGAAAAATCAGAGTGTAGCCTTTTCCACATCGTGGATCCTAACTAAGTTCAAGTATATGCTCATTTATCCAACAGTTTCTGTGATTTCTCTAACCAAGCATTGCACGGCAATCTGCCAACTGAAAACTTCCTCCCTCTCACGTGATCATTCCCTAACCCTTTATGCATCTATATTGTGATAAATCATGTGTGTACAGCTGTATATCACATTCTCAAATCAAACAGTTTCCATTATCTAAAAAGCTGTATATCACATTCTCAAATCTAACTGTTATTACTATCTCTATATGTGGAGGCAACATAAGTTTCTCCAGACCGCCAGGCTGAGCATTCGATTTCAGTAAAATAACTATTTAACAGACCAATATATGTTCCCAAGGTCTGAAAACATCCAGCCATACAAGAATGAGCCTCTTATGGACTTCTAATCATCAAGAAACAAGCTGGTAGTGAAATCAGTACCAGGAATAAACGGCAGAGCTGTTCGATGCAGTCCGGTACGGTAGTATACATCGACATAGTTGACACCGATGGCCTTATTCTTGATTCGGATCTCTCCTTCATTGGGCTCGCCAACCTCAACCTCCTCCCAATTTAGTACCTGTTAAACCATGAAAGGGGGCAAACCTCAAATCTCAAGAGTTCATTTCCACAAGGACCTGGGACGAGAATGTCAAGATTAAATGGTGTAGTTTTTGGCAGAGCACTTACTTCTGGGCCGCCAAGCTTGTGTACCCTTATCGCCTTCACCCTCATCCCTGATTTCAGCGCTTGAATGTTGGAACCTTGAATATAAACTCCGGATCTGGTAGATGTCAGATTATCAGTGTTGTTCTGCTGTCAGGAGGTGTTTTGTCAACTACTTGGGTGTTTTGGTCAGATTATCAACAGAACCAGGCTCCACTGCACATCCATGATTCAAAACTTGGATGTCGAACCAAACAGATGGAAACAATGGAAGGGCGAGTAGCGAACTGACCAGATCGTCGCCTGGATTCCGTTCTCCCGCGCGGCAGCTGAGAGTCACGAATCAAGATGTGGCGACCTTGGGAACTGCGAGCCCTCCGGCGTTTCGTAGCTTCCTCCGTTTGCCAGCTAATTTCTGGATTCCCCTAAAAAAAAAAAGAAGCTAATTTCTGGATCTTTCGGAAAATAATCAAGTTACTCCAGAATCCGCCATTTGTATCGTTCCTTTTTTGTTTCTCTATATGAGCCCATCGTCGAGTGACTTGCTCAAACTCCTATCCTCTATGTTGTTGGTTTCTGTGACGCAACGCTTTGACAATATATTGTCCTATTGTTATATTCGCTGCCAGTGTCGCTAGGGGTGTTTGGTTCCGGCCACAATTTACCACACCACCAACGCCACAGCACCGTAGTAGAAACGCAAGAGAAAAAGACAGTGACAGCTAGGGGTGAAAACAGAACGGGAAATTCCCGTCCCGTCCGACGACCGTAACCCGTTTTTTTCCGATCGTTTTCATTTTGCCGGTTCTTACGCAGGAGCGGGACGGGAGCGGGATGTGCCTCCCGGGAAGCGGGATCGAAATCGGTTTGGCCTTCATCCCGACCGAATCGTCGGTATCCTGTTTTTACGCGGGATCGTCCCGTTTTATATCCCGTTTTTTCCTTTCCGGGAGCCGCGTCCATGCGCTCGTCTGGCCTACCGGCTGCTGGGCCACGCGCCAAACACGACGTCCCACTCCCAAGGCCTTCGGACTCTTCGCTGCGCATCATCATCTGGCCGCTGCTGGGCCCCCCTTTGGTTTTCCTCAATCGTCGCAGTGAAGAACATGAGTATTGAGAGATGAGAGAGAGACTAACCTGCGCACAAATAGGGATGAGGATGAATAGAATACATAGACCAGCACCGCATGATTTCTTAACTTTTATTTTTTTTCTTACTTTCCTTTTGTGCTATTGAATATATATATTGATAGAAAAATAATGTCATGATGTGTCATTTGAAAATTATATGACAAATACTTACTGAAAGTATTGTTCAATTTTTTTGAGTGACACATTGAACAAATTATATGTTATATGGCGCCCTATTGTGATTATATGACATAATGTGAGTTGTGTAGTGTCATAACGTGGTTATGTTTTAGTATGGTGTTATATTTTATTATTTCCGGATTGTATTACCGGTTCCCGACCGTTATCGGCAAAATCCCGTCCGGATTATCCCGTTCCTGACAAACGATTATACTCCGACCGTTTCCTTTCCCGGCTTTTCCGTTTCCGTCCGGCTTTGAAAATGTGAAAATGAAAACGGTTCGGGTGTTTTCCCGACCGTTCCCGTCCGTTTTCACCCCTAGTGACAGCCTTACTTTACTGAGGAACCAAGCATCAAGCACTGTACTGTGACGGGGACTAACTTTAGGCGTGGCTGATGGAGGCAGCCAAGCAAGCAGCCCCTTAGTGAACATCATTTCAAAGTAATTGTTCAGACAATGACCTGGGTAATGATTGTCTAGGTGCATCGCTAGAATGTAAATTGTTTTAAAATAGAGGGAGCATATATATTTTCGTCCAGATTGGTCACTTCCCCTTGCTACTTGACAGCTATGTGTGCTCATCGGTCACGCAAGACGAAGGTCGTGTATAATGTATTCAATCTTAAAGGGAAACTAGATGGTACCCCCACGCGTTGCTGCGGGATTTGTAGAAGTACTTCAAAAGTCAAAAGAAAATTAATATTGAATACAACATTATAATATTTGCATATATATAATAGTTTTGAGGAATCCAAAAACATGAGCAACATCGAACATATGCTTCATCCAGAAAGTGCTTTGATGTTGATTATCGAAAGTCCCGCAAAATACAGGATAGTTGAAACCAAAACAGGAAAAAAAATATCTCAAAAAAAAAGAGGTTGTCTTAGAATAGGGATTCCGGCAAGGTAATATCGATAGGTTAGGCGTTCTCTGGAATTTTATTTTGAGGCTGAAAGGCAATGGTCGCAGGATGAGGTAAGTGAAGAAATTCAGATGGAGTATCGTACTGGAGCTTTTAGAGGGAAGAATAATGGTTAGTGGAGAGCATCCAATTTATTTGTTGGGATGTTATTCATGTGTAAGAAAGTAATGGTTGGCAAATTGTTCAGTCAAGAGATCTTTTGAGGTGGTATACATATCAACCGTATGATGGGGGTGAAAGGGTGACATTTAGACAAACTTTTGGCCTCGTAGCATCATTGAGCTCATTCATTGCTCGGACATATGCACTGCGCATCTTCTTTAGAGAACTGATTGAAGAGTCTTTAGGACCATGAGTGGTTCTGCGCCATCCTGATCAAAGACAGTATTTTGGTTGTTAGTACAGAAGATATCATGCAACAAAGCTGAAACAAAAGCATAGATGAGACGATAATATAAAATATAAATCCATGTAAGAAGATGAGAAGACGTAAAAAGATATAGAAACTTGGTAAGTTTGCGCCGAGAGGAAACCTTTTGTGGTGTTGTTGGTGCGCCAATGGTTCGGGCTAACAGGAGATGAACACTACAGAATGGAGATAGCTTGGGTGAAATGGAAGGAGAGATTTAACGTGGTCATATCAATTAGACACCTGCATATGTTTTAGATTGATTAAAATTGGACAACTGATTGTTTGCTGGAAGTAACAAATAATGATTAATGCATAGATTTTCAGAGAAGTTTTTCTAACCTGAATGTCCAAAGAAGGTCATATCTCTTGCTATAGTGCTAGTTACAGAGGAGAACTCAATTCATAGGAATCTGCATATATGCATAGGTAAATTTAGATTAACCTACATAATCGAATGCTTCAAATAGAGGACAGCTGAATGATTACCGGAAGTAAAAAATAATGAATAATGCATAGTGTTCCAGCATTTTTTAAACCTGAATATCCAAAGAAGGCCAAAGCTAGCTCCTGCTCTAGTGCTATATCCAGAGAGGAATTCAACTCATAGGAACCGAGAAATATGGAGAGAAAATTCAAACAGTTTAGCTGAACCTACTGAATCTGAATACTCACGTAAACCCAAAAGCATACGGCACAGATCATTCACATAAATATGAACACATGCAGAGAAGTTTCTAAGGTACAATTCAACAAACAGGTTGAGTGCATGGAACCATGGGCATGCTTGAAACACAATCGGTCAACATTAAGAATATAAGAGGAAGAAATTGAAGAACCTGACCGAATAGAAGGAGGCACCAAAAGGAGCAGATGAACGGCAATGGGAAGCTGCATGTGAAAATACCTCAACAACAGGGGCGCAATATATTGTGCTGACGGACGAAGGATTATTGCCGTTAGCACCTGGGGACCTGGTGATTGATGAAGGATTAATGCAATTAAATCTGGTGGTATCTTGATGAGTGCTCAAGCCACTGACCCCTAACGCCATTGATGCGATAAAGAAGTGGGGCGGAGAAGAAGGAGGTTGTGGAGGCGCCATTCATGGGGTAGTGGCTGCAGTTTCTGCAACTAATTCGGGATCAGTTTGGGTCATGGCCTTCCACTGCAGCTGAGGGCGATCGTGGAAGACAGAGTTCGATTCGATGGTTGTGGAGGCGCCATTGATGGGCAGCAGCTGCAGTTTCTGCAATTGATTGGGGATCAGGTTGGGTCCTGGCTTTCCTCTGCCGCTGAGCGCCTGAGCCACGATGGTGGAAGACACAGTTCGATTCGATGGAGAAGATGAAGGGGAAGAACGCTCAAGATGTGGAGATTTTTGGAGATCGGACGGTTCACATTAAAAGATGACGTGGCTCAACGTGAGGGCAGAGAAATAGCAATGAATGACTCTTAGTTGGTTGCACTTATAAAGAAGATATAGATTTGTTGAATTTTAATTGTGCTCGTTATGATGAGCAAAGAATTTCTACATCTCATCCTAATAGTTTTGCTGCCCAAGTAGTCTTGAAACCAAAGAACTGCAAGAAATCTTGCGCATCCAAAATCAACCAACAATAGAAATTGTAAAGCCAAACATGATGAAAATACCTAGTCATTGGACCGCTCTCGATCACAACAACTAACATTTCAATTGCAAGGTTGGAGAGGAAGCTGGCAGTGGTGGGTTCTAGCGTTTTGTTTGTGTTTTGGAAGATGAAAACATTTCAACTTGTCAAACGATCCCTAGATGTAGGTTTTGGTAGATAGGTTTTTCCTTTGAAGTTGCAGCTCGCTCGACTTCTCGACGTATTAATACAATGCCAGCTACCCTCTCATCTTTCCAAAAGAATAACCGAGTCACGGTTGTGGTGTTTTTCCTTCATTCTTGCAGGCTTGTTGTGGCTTCTCCTCTGCCCGTTCTTGGCTTATGTGAC
>JAAXCT010002988.1:0-48737 GCA_012490785.1 Eragrostis nindensis | reverse complement strand
CAGTTCTGGCTCATGGCCAAATGGTTTTGCTGGTCGGTTTATTGCCTTTACAGACAGTTTAAAGAAGGAAATCTTGTTGTTTGATTCTAGAGGGAAGTGCTTTCGCAGGTGATCATGTCCACCTTTCTCGATGTGTTGTTTCCGTTGAAATTTTTTGGGAAGCTACGAATTTCTGTCAGTGCTTCGGATGGTAAGTTCTACCTTATTCGGTGAAGTGGAGTTCAAACCTCAAAGGCTAGTACAAGCTCCAAAGAACTCCTTATTGATGGTTCCTGCTCATTGGAAGTCACTGTCGCTTGGTCCCTTTTTTCTTTTCAGCCTGCCGGTGAGGTTTAGTTGCCGGAAGTACTAGTTGCACAATATGATGATGTAGTGATATGGTGTATGAAGGGTTTCACACCTAGTACTTGTATAAGATGCGTGCAGGGAACCTGAGCACATGGAAATCGAAGATAATAAATAATTAGCATTCTAGCTACTAAGTTCTGGGATGGCTCTCCTTTCGTCTTCCTGCTTCGCTAAACATTACATTAACAGGCCAACCACACTAAAATTCAGTCTCTTGCTTTGTTGTTTAAACTCTATGGAAGCTACAATCAGCGTTAAAGTCAGTTCTGCCACATGACAGGGTGGTTCTTTGGCCAATCTTTGCCTGTACTGACCGTATAGTAGAACAGAGTAGATCGTGTTACTAGAATTGATGAGCTATACAGTTGCTGCTGGAAGTAGTACGGTACGGGCAATTACACGTGCGAGAGATTTCTGTGTGTCGTTCCCGTCATGTGTTTTTTTTTAAGGATAAAGAAAGCAGCTCGTAGTACAAAAACCGAGTAGTGATGAGAGCAGGACCGATACATGTGGCCAAACACGAAGACGTTGATCCAAGACGTAACAGCTCGGAGCCTCGGAGTGGACGATCGCAGCATGGTTTCAGTACCCAAATGCTTTCTGTCCCGGCAGAAGCAATACCAGCATCATACTATTGTCCTTTGTCAGATGGGACTGCACGAGCCGGCCTTTGAAAGCTTCACTAGCAGGCATGAATTGAACTCGCTGTAGACTTTAGAGTTTACGGTGTCGGTAGTGGGCCGAGTAGAGCGGCCGTCGGCCAGGTTGGCCGATTTCAAGGCGGGCGTCCCCCGCTGCCGGCAGCAACCGCTTCTCACGAGGACAGTAGTACAACGGCAGCTGCAATGCCGCTTTCGCTTCCATGTGCCGACGGGCGGATCCTCTTCAAGCTATTGGCTCGACACGGCGGTGCCCGTGCACACTCTACTCCATCTTGTTTCCGGCGATTGCCGCCTTTCAGTTCCATGTGCCCCGTGGCATGATTTGTTGTCGTAATAACCGTAGCAACAGCTAATCTACTGAATGTGCGTGTTACAATCGAGATGTGGACATCTCTCCAGCTTTTTTTGTGGAGATTTGTCCGAGGGGACACGACGGGGTGCACATGTGAATCGCAATCGAGGATAACGAGGTGTCAGTGAGAAATGTATCTGCTGTTCTTCCTCGGAGAGGTTTGTTTCAGTCTAGTATCTCATCAAAATGGGGACACACCATTTCTGAAGCTGGGAACAGCTCCTCCAACCAATTCATCCGATCCAGTCGTAAATTATCCAACATCCCTTTACTACTAGCACGACAATCCACAACAACAACAAGAAGCGATGCCGATCATCAGTCAGACCCGTTGTACATGCCCTTATTGATGGTTTCTGCTCATTCGAAGTCCCTGTCGCTTGGTCCCTTTTTTCTGTTCAGCCTGCCGGTGAGGTTTAGTTGCCGGAAGTACCAGTGTGACAATTATGATGTGGTGATATGGTAATGAAGGTTTCACACCTAGTACTGTGACTGTATATTATGGGACAAGTTAAACATTTGTACCTTTTTTTTTGATCTTCTTGCACTCGACAGGGTTCCTAGTGAAAGTTGCGGTGGTGCTCCCTTCGCTTTATTATTTCAGCGTCATCATCCAATGGTTTCTACTAGTAGTAAGATGCGCGCAGCGATACATGATAAATAATTAGGACCAATACATGTGGCCCTCCATCTTAACATGCAGTGGCATTGGAGTGGACAGATCGTAGCATGGTTTCAGTACCCAAATGGTTTCGGTACCCAAATGCTTTCTGTCTCGGCAGAAGCAAATTACCAGCATCATACTATTGTCCTTTGTCAGATTGGGAGTGCACGAGCACGGCCTTGAAAGCGCGATCGAAAGCTTTACTACTCCATGAATGAATTGAACTCGCTGTTTACGGTGGTCGGTAGTGAGCCGAGGTAGAGCGGCCCGTCGGCCAGGTTGGCCGATTTCAAGGCGGGCGTCCCAGGCTGCCGGCAGCAACCGCTCACGAGGACAGTACAACGGCAGCTGCAATTGCCGCCTTTCGCTTCCATGTGTAGACGGGCGGATCCTCTTCTGCTACTGGCTCGACATGGCGGTGCCCGTGCACACTCTCCGTCTTGTTTCCAGCAATTGCCGCCCGCGTGGCATGAGTTGTTGTCGTAATAACCGTAGCAACAGCTAATCTACAGAATGCGCGTGTTACAATAGAGATGTAGACATCTCTCCAGCTTTTTGGGTGCAGATGTGTCCGAGGGAACACGACGGGGTGCACATGTGAATCGCAATCGAGGATAACGAGATGTCAGTGTTCTATCTGCTGTTCTTCCTCGGAGAAGTTTGTTTGAGTCTAGTATCTCAAAGCTCAAAATGGGGACACACCATTTCTGAAGCCGGGAACAGCTCCTGCAACCAATTCATCCGATCCAGTCGTAAATTATCGGAACCAATTCATACAGCTCTAGCACGATCCAGAACAAACAAGAAGAAGCAGCAACGCCGATCATCAGTCAGTTCAGTCGAGGGCGTCGCAGCGGCGCCTGACGACTCCCTGCCGCCCCGTCTTGACGCCGACGGCGCCGAGCCTCTGCATCGCGGCGGCGAAGTCCTCGAAGAAGGCGGCGGTTGTCGGCGCGTACAGCTCGACGAAGACCATGGTGGGCGGGTACTCCCAGAGCGCGGACGTCGGAGGCGACAGGGCCCAGGCCGCGGGGGCAGGTTCTTGTAGTAGGCCTCGTCAAAGTCCCGCGGCGTCACTAGTCGTTGAAGATGGAGACGGTGGGGTCGGCGCGGTAGCCCGCGCAGGAGCGCCGCCAGCGCGCGCGCGAACTCCGGGTTCAGCCGCGGGTCGAACCCGTCCTCCTCCTCGCCGGCGCCGCGCGGCGGAAGCCGTACAGGCCTCCCCGCGAACTCGGCGCAGTGGGAGAAGAACCGACGGTGTGCGCGCCGGCCAGCGCCACCATCTCCCGCGGCGTGAGGCCCTTGGACGCGAAACAGCCGCGCCATGGCGCGCGCCGACATGTTGGTGCGGGGCAGGTTGCCCTCCACGTCGCGCGCGTCGGAGCGGGCGGAAGTCGCGGCGGCCCAGAGCCGACGGGGGAACGGGGCCGCCGAGGATGGCCACGAGGTCCCGCGCCGCGAGGGCCAGCACGTCGGCGCAGGAGACCACGCCCGGGCAGGCCGCCTCCAGCGCCGCTTGGCGCGGTCCACGGCGTCGAAGGCGTCCCCGGGAGGAGAGGTTGATCTCCGGCGCGCTCGGGCTCGCTGTCCGAGGAGAGCGGGGAGACCAGCACCGACGCGTCGCAGCCGTTGACGAAGCAGTCGTGGAGAAGAAGAGGCGAGCGTGCCCGCCGCCGTCGATGGGTTCGCGCGCTGCTTGGCCGCGATGGCGTCGGAGACCGATGCGCTCCACGCGCGGGCAGCTGCGGCGGTAGTAGTAGTAGTTGGGCGACAGCGGGGGCGCCGCCCGCGCGGCGGCCGTGAGGAGGGGGAGGAGGAGGAGGAGGGCGAGGGGGAAGAGGATGTGGCGCGGCGGAGCAGCGTGCCCATGGGAGGAGACGGCGGGTAGCTTAGCTCGATTGGGGACTAGAGAGACAGAGGAGGGGAAAGGCGGGTGTGTGGGATTAGCGAGAGCGTGGGCGTAGTGGCGACTGAATTGATTGCGGGGTTTAAGGGGAGGGATGGTGTGCGGTGCGGGGCGCGGAAAAGGAGTGGAGTGAGGAGGAGCTCGAGGACGGATGTTCTGCTCGTGCCGGGCTCCTCTGACCCCTTTTTTTTCCTCCAGCTCCTCTTGGTCCGGTACTGTGGTCCTCGTTCGTTACCTTTTTTATATGCGAATTGAAATCTACGCTGTTCTGTTAACAAGTGTTGGCACTCTGGAGTTTGACAGGATTTGTTTTCGAAATGAAATGGCGGGTCGCTGACGGGTACTCACAGGGTAATAGTGGCTGACCGTTTGTTTCAAAACGATTTAGTGGCAAACGACCTGTTAACTCTTCATGACTCGACAATTAATTAATCTTGGTTTCCACCAAAAAGAGAAGAAAAGAAAGTGGCCACAGAATCCGGTGCACATTGATAGGAAGGCATCAAATAGCGTCCCAAGGGGTGCAGTACGAGCGAGATCTTTGCTAGTGCGAGGCCTTTCTGCAGTGCCGAACCAGCATCTTATCCTGTCTTGCCGTTGATGAAGGAGTCACTTTGTTCGTTCATGGCTACGGCTCAGGGCAGACCAACCATTAAGCAGGGTAGGCACCTCCAAGGATTGTGGCCTCAGGTAGACGTTTCAGCCTGTTCGGCTCGCAGTTGCAGTCACAGTTGCAGTTATAGTTGTAGTTTTCTATGAAAGAACACTGTAACTGCTGGAAGCAGTACTGTAGCCATATGAGGGAGAAGAAGAAGCAGCTGGCTAAAAAGCCTCCAGCCGAACAGCCCCATTGTAGCCGGATCAGCGGGCGGGTGCGTCCACGGGAGGCCCTGCACATGCATGAGAGAAAGTTTAGCAGCGTGGCGTGTGGAGGTCAGGCTACCTAGGGAGCTTCCGTTCCAGAGCAGCAATCCTCGCGTGTGGAGCGGGGCGGGCCTCATGTATGCGAATTTTGTCCGCGTGCATGTCTTGGTAAACACTTGGGTGATGCGTAATGCTACGCTTGGGGGTGGTGTTAATCTTGGACGATAGCCTGCAGCAGGACACGAACAATGCTGAACACAGGGCGTGCGAAAGGCAGGGAGCATGTAGTATTTTTTTTTTTTAACTGGGAGCATGTAGTATTGATTGACTTGGTGAGTGTGTCACAGGCTCACAGCGTGGGTGGTGGAGGATGTGGAAGCCGGCAAGCGGCCGGGGGCGGGCGCGCACGTCGCCACCAGCCACCACGGCGACACACGAGTCGCCAACGGCTGGACACCACCGCTGTCTCGTCCGCGCGGATAGATAGAGCAAGCTAACGAACGCACTACGCGTACGTACGCGTTTTTTTTTTTGAAAGGTACGCGTACGCGGCGCCCTCGCTTTGTTCTCGCGTGTCCCTCCACAACAATCAACAAGCATCTCCGTCCCTCTCTTCCGGCTAACACACAGCTGGGCATCAATATCGTTAGTGCGTCGCCTTTCGTAGGAGCCGAGCAAACCCTACTACGGTGTGTGGGTACGGACAAACGCGGGAGAATCGATCACGGGAGAGACAAATGGACCGTGACGTCTACTGCTTTGGAGTGTGTGATGAGAGATTAGATATATATAGGCCTGCTTGGTTGCCGGCCTTCACTCGCCAAGCCACGGTGTGGCGCCGCCACAGGCTGTGGCGCTCTTTTCTCTCGCCAAACTCGCCACACATCCATGCGCTAGAAGACAGGAGGGCAGGAGGAAAACGACATAGCAAAAACTGTGGCAGCCGAACCTTTGCGGAGAACCAAGCAAAAAGGAATCTAGCCTTAAGTTCGGTGTGGTAAAATGTGGCTCTCAACCAAGCACGACCATACACTCGCATGCTTGGCTCACACGCTTCAGGGCTCACATCGCATGCATGCTTGACCGTCGTCGGTCAAGATGACAAGAAGATGACACAACATACTACTGGTATTATCTGCAGGATTTTGACCACAAGCCCGCTCTGCGGCAGGAAGCCGGAGCACGACGGTCCGCCGCCCGCCGGTAATGTACAGCTCACGACGACGATGTATTCATGCACACGTAGACGTGTAGCACGTAGACGTGTAGCTCGCCAGGCCAAATGCACGCACAGCCACAGCCACCATCCAGGGTGGCACTACGCGGACAGGTCGGTCACAGGTGATGACAAATGTCCCGAGCGACCCGAGTTATTTTTCGGGGACAAGAATAAATAGCTGAGGGGACCAACTAACCGACCCCGTGCACCGCATGTGCATGCATGCGCACAAACAGCACAACGTAATTTGCTCAGAGTGTCGCACAGAAACCTGGCCGGTTTAACGAGAGCCTAAGGCCTCGTTCGCGCAGCACCAGTTTTGCTTCATGGCTGAATCGTTCCGGAAGCAGGAACGAGTGAATCCACTTCGTTCACTCGATCCTGGTCTGCTGATAGATCCAATCTAGGAATGGTTCATGTGCCTAAAAAACGTTCGTTCGGTAGGACAGGAATGAAAGTTCACTTCAGCTCAATCATCCATCTAGCAACACTGAATACAAAGGTCAGTCCAATGGACGAATTTTACTATTTTACTGACTCAATCATCATAGTTGCTCAAGCAAGTTACTAAAAATACAACGGCCGCTACAATAGCCCTGATAAATAAACTGAAATAAATAAATTTCCTGGATTCACAATAGCTATGACATTCGAAATTTGATCTTCCTTGTCCAAGTGCCACATAGAACTGCTTGATACTCGTCATTCTCAACGTCTTGCTCAGGGCTGAAACAAAGCACATCAAAGATGTTATCAATAAATCAAATAAAGAAAGGTAACTATGGCAACTGATTTAAAGTATTTTCCTGTGGTACGTGTTTACACATTTGTGCCTATAATGAATAACAAAATGTATGAATATAAGAAAGAAAGGCCGATCACAAACAGTTACTTCACATTTAACAAACTGAACAATTAATTCAGTAAGAGAGTGGTAGTTGACCACACAAAAATACTACTGACAGCTGCTTCAAAGAGGCAGCTAAGCAAGAACACCAATACTGCAACCACTACCTCTACTAGATCTCACTAATTAGAGACATAAACTCACAGCCACATTGTTCCCAATGAACAGAGATAGTAGCTCTCACATGGTTCTTGCATGGTATGAGATAATGTCCTGAACTCATCATCCAAGACACCATCCAGTTCCCTGAAGATCTAGAAAAGCCAGAAACAAGATAGCCATTTCAATCAACAGATTAATATCATTGTAATTAGATGTTCAAAGAGCTATATAAGGAATTCTAGCAATCAGTACGAGGATGATTTGCCTCTAATTACATGTCCATGCTAGCTATCATGTCAATATTAATCATGCAAATTGTAAAACCCAAACTACAGCAGTGGTGCTCGGTGGAAATCTACAAGCTATTCTTGCAAAACAGAGTTTGATGTCGAATTATCACGCTACAGTTTCAAACGGTTTACATGTAACCAGTATATCTTCAGCACAAATTTTTTCCAACCATTACTGACAAACACTAATGTATTGGCACAATTGTGACCAACAAGTGAGCACCAAATAAGGACAAATAAGCACAAGTTGTGGCAGGCACTAATAAAAAAACAATTAATCTGCTCTACCCGAGCAGGCACTAATGCGAAATGTGAACTCAATGCAGTAACAAGCTCCGGTTATCCATACATATGAATTCACATTCGCATATGAAAGTTGAAGTGAACATTGAGTAACAACATCAATTAATTACGTCCTCAATCTGAAACAGGGCTTCAACCTGAGTATCAAGAAGTTAGGCACATTTCGCATAGGCAGTGAAGATGAGACAGAGCAGGTCAATGTTGCTGACGACACTGCAAGCTGAAGCTACACATGCCAACAGAAACGAGCTCACATAATTACTTACAGAAGAATAAGAATAAGCTGCTGCTAGCTACTGCTCTTCCTACGGCGATGAAATGAGCAGAGAGTCTCGACATATAAACAGAGACCACTACTAGGAAACTACAGCTAGTTCTCTTAAATCTTGACAAGGAACTTTTCTTGTGTCTCATTGTTTTATCTTATAGTACCAGTTAAAAATATTCATGGAAAAAAAATATCACCGGCCTGGCACTGAAAATAGCATCAATGGCTACTAGAGCAAGAGAATTATGGATGTCATGGACCTCAAAATCAACCAGTAAATGCGAGGTCGACGCACCCCACTGCGGCACTACAGCAGCGCCGTCGTGCAACCTCCTCCATTGGAAACCAAGAAACCGAATCCCCAGCACGTTCTTGAAAAAGAAAGGAAAAAAAATAAATCAAAAACCCATCCTATGTGATCACAGAAGCTGGATCTCGAGGCCAGCTCACATATCCGCTCCAGAAGACGAAGATCTGCCATTCTAGTTGCCCATCGCAACAAATCGCAGGAACATCAAGACCCTAGTGTGCCATCGGGAGAGAGGGGGAATAATAAGAGGGCGAGGGGATTACCGTAGGGGATGGACACCGGCGGGGTAGCGGCGCGTCGCTGTTGCTGTGGCCGCCGCAGTCGCGTCGCCGCCAGACGCCGTATGCTGCGCGGCTCGCGCGTCTGCTCGGCACCGTTCCGGAGGGTAGGAGGTACGGCTCCGTTCCGGGCTGAAGACGGGTGGAATTGGCCGTTCCGGCCCAACCTTCGTTCCGGCCCAAGCAGAACCGAACGCCTGTTCCGTGTGCGGCCTGGCTCCAAACAGGGCCGGCCCGATCCGCGCGGAATCGACCGCGTTCCGGGCCTGGAACTGTGTAACCGAACGAGCCCTAACTAGTGTTCCCCACACCCCCGTTCCATCGCCCATTCCACCAAGCAGTCCTAAGAAAACTCTGCAGACACGACAGTACGAACAATGCCGCCGACGCCTTTATCATTCTTGCCCGGGCTCACACCCTACAGCACGGCCGAGCTCTGTCTCCCGCTACAAGAGCGCGCGCTCGAACGGCAGCAGAACCTGCCCGTGTCCCCAGTGTCGCGGACCCAGCTAGCGAACTATGGGTGCGCCTCGGCCCGTTGGGGGAGAGCCTGGTGCGTGTGAACTCGCGCGGTCGCGTCCGGTCTTGGGCGAGAGCAGTAACTCTAGCGCGCGCAACGGGCCGGAGGCGCTCAATTGGGGGCTCCTTCTGCACGGTGGAAAAGGCCCCGCGCATGCCTCTGCCGCCAACCACCGGTCGTGGGCCGTGGCCTGTTTCCACATCTCACGTGAAGGTGAAGTAGTGATGGCCAAATGGGCCGGGCCAAATGGGCGGGCACGAAGCACGCAATTTTTGGCCCGGCCCGAGCACGGCACAGCCCGAAGAATTTCGGGCCCGGGCCGGCACGGCACGTACCATCGGGCCGTGCTTGGGCCGAGGGGTGGGCACGGCGGGCGGCACGGCACGGCCCGATTAAGTTTTATTAAATATATGTTTTAGTTTTTATGTGTACAACTAGTAGTCTTAGTCTAGTGGTAAGTGAATTCCTTCTTATGTATGAGGTCTCAAGTTCAATTCTCCTTACTAGCATCTATTTTTGTACCATTTAACACTAAATTCTTTTAAAAAATAATTAAATGGGCTGAAATTTAAAACGGGCTGCCGGGCTAAACGGGCCGGCCCGGCACGATTATTCCCACTCGTGCCGTGCCACGGGCCGAGGGGTCGGCACGTGGGCTGGCACGGCACGGCCCGAATGCTATTGCGTGCCGGGCCGGCCCGAAATTCAAACGGGCCGTGCCTTTTCGTGCTCGGGCCGTGCCGTGCCGGGCGGCCCGTTTGGCCATGACTAAGGTGAAGCAGCGCGCGCGCAGAAATCAATCAAGCAGACAAAAATATTGGATTTCCTCAAAAAAGAAAAGACAAAAATATTGGATGTCCCAAAAAAAAAGACAAAAATAAATTGGAATTCAGACAACCAGGCACCAGCTTCGCCTAGCAGAGGAGTAGATTGTCGAGCAATTTTTAGTTTTGACTGCGAGCTTACACTACAATTACTCGAACAATGTTTCTCGTTCCGTCGTTAGCAGGCGGAGGTCATTGGACTCCAACCGGCAGGTACTACGGCTGTGCGCCTGTGCCTGCATGCTTGACAAAGCTTTGTGGAGGTTGGTGGTGTTGCTGCCACTGCTCTCCAAGCCTGGCCAGCTTCACCTCCACCCATGAGTGTTCCATGGCTTGCTTTTAGGTTAAAAAGATGGCACTTCGCACTTCCATGGAGGCGCATATGCGCTACCCGAACATGGCGACGAAAGCATGAGACACGGAGTACGTACAGAGGGGATAGTGCAGATGGTACATGAAACAGTGCGCTGGATAAAAGGCCATTAGAGTTTTCATCACCTTCTTGTATCTTCTCTCTGCAAATATTCGACTGTGCTTCTCGTAATCTCTTCAGTTGACAACTTGACATGTCTTTAGTTCTACGAGTAGTGATTACACCTACAATCCTGCTTGTCCCCCGCTTTGTTCACACGGACTTCAGTAGCAGCGTGCGGCAGATGAAGGTGGCTAGCTAGGCGCACTCTTGGTCTCCATGTTCCAAAAGTTCATATAGCTCGAGTGATGCTACAGAAAAATACGTACAGTAGTCATTTGTCAAGAAAAATGACCTGACAGCTCTCTCTTGCATTGTTAAGTTATTACTGCAAGAAACCCCCTTGCAACTCGTTTAGCACGCATCGATGCGGCAAAGTCTGGAGCAATTAAGTACTCTCGAGTAGATCAATCGTGCTATGTACGGACAAATGCTAACTGGAGGATGTTCTAGAAAAACGAGGTCAATCACGGACGCACGTAAAGTAAAAAACTAGATTTTAGAGAGAGAATAAAGCCTACAGGGGATCAACTAATTGTGTACTTTGCACAATTTTTTGGTAATGATTTGTGCACTA
Source organism: Eragrostis nindensis (assembly GCA_012490785.1). Taxonomy (NCBI): domain Eukaryota; kingdom Viridiplantae; phylum Streptophyta; class Magnoliopsida; order Poales; family Poaceae; genus Eragrostis; species Eragrostis nindensis. The sequence goes on along the minus strand of JAAXCT010002988.1, from coordinate 37,871 downwards.
GCCACAAAATGAACAGAGAGCAACTGTTCGTAAAACTTTTCGTAAAAGAGCAAAAGAAATCGACGAACTTGTAGCGCTTTACAAAATGCAGGACAGGTGCAAACACATTTGGCATGGTAGCTCAGTGGATTTTCAAGGCGTTGATATATTCTATCATGTGGAGTCTGAAAATGCGCCCTGAAACGACACCAAGTGATCATTTGATGCAACCAGAGATTGCCTTTAATAACGCAGAAAAGCTTGCACTCCTTTTTTACACAGGAAACAGTGAAACTCACGAGACTACCAGAGACACCGGTACTACCTCGATACACATCCTCTGAAAACCAAGAACACAAACAGATAAACAGCAGAGCACGGCGACCATGAGCTAGATCTAAGCCGACCGATCATACTACTACAATGCAACAAACAGATGGTGAGGATGTCCTAGAGGCCGTCGGCCGGGGAGGAACGCGCAGTTCCATGACATCTCTCTCTGTGTTCACGGGCACTTGGTCCTGTTGCCGTGCGTGGTCCAGTCGGTGTAGCACTTGCCGCAGGTCTCCCTGTTCCCGGCGGTGCCCGCCGGCACGCAGCGGCACACGCTGCAGCACTTGAGGCACGCCCGGCTGCACACGTTCTTGCGCGAATGCGCGCCGCACCGCACGTCGCACGCGCCGCCGCAGTCTGCTCACGGCAAACAAAAATGTTGGGTCAGTTAAGCAGCGCAAGAGCAACAAGCCTCACGAATGAACCAGCTCGCATTCGCGTACGTTACCTTTGGCCGGGTCGACGATCTGGTGCGGCGGAGGGCCGAGGGGAGGAGCCGGCGCCGGGTAGCCACCCGGAGCAGCCTGCAGACGGAACAGCCTCAAACGAGTTCAGAGTCCAGAGCGAAACCAGAGGGCAAGAATGTTTGAACTGACGATTGTGTCTCTCATTGCACGCATAAGCTGCCGAATGATCAGAACTAGTTGGTTACCTTGGTGTTGCTGTTGCCGAGCAGGAGGAGCGACGCCACCAGGGCGATGACCACGGCGAGCTTGCCGGGAGCCATGCTGATAGGATGCCTCTGGATTGGAGCCTCAACAAGCCTGGACTGACTAGAGCTCTCTCGAGAGCAATGGGGAGAGGGAGAGAGGAGCCTTGCCGGGTGCCAAAGTTGGCCAGTGAGAAGGTTAAATAGACGGTGTTTAGTGCGTGTCAGGGTGTGTGATGATCATGGTCGCGGTGAATGCGCCAGGTTGGCTCCGGATGGTGACGAGCAGCTGGCCCTGCGGCCGCTGCGCTGAGCTGCTGCCTCTCGCCCAATCGCCTTGACACGTTAGTATGGGCATCAGTTAATACAGTGGAGTGAATGGCATTGCCGCTCTTTGGCAGGGCGTGGCGTTGCCTTTTGATTACAGCAGCAAGCACGCAGTTTCCAGAAAATTTGAACCGGTTACTCTACGTTGGAGTCATGAACTCGTAAACTTTGACGCTTCTTCGGTTCATTGCTTAGTGCTTACTGTCTCTGCGTTGTGCGAGAGCAGTACGCAGTCACGGGCCGAGTGTCAGTGTCACGGAGCGAACAGGCCTGCGCAGAGCGCACACACCGTGGCGCGGTGCAAAACACGGCGTCTAGATGAGAGCCCGAGATGCCGACGCGCCGCGCCGCGTTGCACCGAGGCGTGCGTTGCGGTGCCTCCCACCATTGCCGGGGCACGCACGTACCTGCCGTGTAGGACGAGCTCAGCTGCCTAAACGACACCGCGTGCTGGAGAAGCATCACGCGCTCCCAGGCTTTGTCGGATCAGGTCCAGCCGTCCAGGGCAGAGAGCAGGCTCGAGCTTCCAGCTCCCATGGCCCGGAGGACAGCTCACGGGCAAAGAAGCAGGTCTTCTCAGTGAAAAGGCGGAATCTTTGGGGTCTGGGACAACCAAACGAGGCCCCCGGGCTTCCTGTCGTTTGCGATTTACGGGGGGCTACGCTCTCGCGCTGACGAACGGGCTCGTACGCCGCGCATGCCGCACGTACTCGTGCAGAGAACCAGTAAAAAATGGATTGTAAACCCGTCAAAATAATTTTTTTACCCGTTAAAAAATGGATTGTAAAAGATGGAAAGTCAGCCATGAACCTGTTGACAAACTCGTGTTAATATATGAGTAGTTGAATTGTATTATTTTGGAGGGCAATCCATAAACTGTTTGGAGGCTGAGCCGGTGGAAAATTTGAGTTCATGGGTAAATTCTAACCGAGATTGACGAGTAGTTTGGGGGAAAAAACATCATAAGCTGAAATAAGCTTCTTTCATATTTCATATAATTATTCTACTCGGAATTTAGCTTTTTAAACTTAGCAAGAGAAAAAAAAGTATTTTGTTCCGCTTGAGATCATTTGAGTTGCTTTTCATGATCCTAAGTGGAAAAGCAGGGCCTAAGTCAATCTGAGCACAACAGAAGCGTTTATACCGACATTGGAGTTATGGATACTTGAGATAACGATGCGTACCGCAGAGTCTTGGTGCCCTGAGATGATTTTCGAAGACGATAATGGGATGGTCACAATAGTGATTTCGCATCAAAGGTGTTTCACGAAGATAATGCCACCGGCGCGAGTGGTTGAAATCGGTTGCCTCCTGACCTAAAATAACGGAGGTGTTCGGTTGGAGGATGCAGTTGCAGTTGCAGTTTCAATAGTGAGAGAGAACACTGTAGCGAAGGATTCGCGCACTGTAGCAAACATGTTTACTGTAGCGGCAGCAGCAGGAGCAGCCGGAGGAAATTCCTCCGGCCGAACACCCTGAACAACATAGGTAAACGAGTTGTTGGGGTTTTCTGGCTTGGGTTTTGAATTCTGTTGAAGCTGAATGCTTGAATTAGGTTGAAGGTACGATTAATGATCATACTTATCATTGAAGGTTTGTACAATGATGATGAACTTATATAGACATAATGCAACTTATAATATATATAGAGACATAGATAGAGGGGGGGGGGGGGTGCTTGTGCCCTCTAAATCCCAAAGAAAAGACTAGTTGTCAAGTAGTTTCAAAATATTGATCGTCCACCTTGTATGTAAATCAATCTTTTCTTAAAAACCGTCCGATTCTTCCAGTTTGGGTGGAGACAATCGGGAAGGGGACAAAGACCCGAAGAAAACAAGAGGGACATTTGGTCCCGAGAAGACATTTTGGGCCTGTTCGTTTCTTTAGGCCTAAATTTAGGCCTGCTAGATCTTGTATTTTAAGGGTATTAAATAAAGTCTAATTAAAAACTAACTACAGAACCCTGTGCTGATTTGCGAGACGAATGTAACGAGGATAATTAAGCCATGATTAGACGATGATTACTGTAGCATCACTATAGCAAAACATAGCTTAATTAGGCTCGTTAGATTCATCTCGTAAATTAGCACACATCTGTACAAAAAGATTTTGTAATTAGACTTTATTTAATACTCTTAAATGATAAGATTCTAGCAGGTCTAAATTTAAGCCTAAAAAAACGAACAGGCCTTTTATTTCTCACCTATCGTTTTGCTATCCACGCGCTCTTCAGAAATGGATCCACATCATGCATGAGGCACGGTAGTTTTTTTTTTTTTCGGAGAATCAGGCACGGTACGGTAGTATGTAAAGTGCCTCCTCCGGTCCTCTCCGTTGGGCTGGGCTTTCTTCTTTTCTCTCCTAATCTTTTTCTTAATCAGTGACCCATCAGATGAAAGAGCTTCATGCTGTCATGCGACTGTCGGTAGTTTGAAAGGATAGGAATATTGTGTGCCCATGCTCCGAAGGTTCTTGACTTGATGAATATTAAGTTAGTGCCGTCACATTATAGTAACAAGTGCTTAGCTTTGTTTCCGGTTCAGCTTCTCGGTCCTATTGTTTTTTCTTTTAATACACTTACCTGTATAAAGTAAGCATAAGGTTCTATATGTGAGCTTTCATGCAACGGAAGAAGCAACGCCGCATATAATGTGAGCTTCCAAGCAATTTGAGTTTTCAGTGCTTATTTCCACTGAACAGAGAACAAGGTTTTTTCATCCGCTCATGCAACGAGAGAAGCAACGTGCGGAGCCCTGCGATGATGCCGATGATAAGCGCCGCAGTTGTTTTGTCGAGCGGTCCCAGTAGTTCCTCCCACTTGCGCCGCACAATGCGGTGGAGGAGGGCGGGGGACTCGGGATGCCGGCGACGGAGGTGTTCCGGCAGTATAACGCGAATGGCGGCGGCAAGATCTCGCGGAGGAGCTGGGCGCGCCGCTGGGGCCCGGGGAGGTGCGCCGATGACGGAAGAGATGGACGCCGACCCCGACAGCTTCGTCGATCTCGCCGAGTTCGTCACCTTCCTCTGCGGCGGCTGCGGCGGGCGACCCGCGCGAATACGACCGACGCGCGGGCGAGTAAATCTCACGTATATGGGCCTCCGTCTGGGCTGCCTGCTAATTGCCTGATTAAAGGAGGTGACAGGTGGCAAAAGCTCATTGGCCCTGCACATAATAAGAGCAGGGCGCTCAGCACCGGAGTTTCTTACCTAGGGCGGCGGCGCGGCGAGTACAATCTTTGAGCTCGGGCAAAGATGGAGACGATGTTGACGAAAGATTAGAGCAGTTGGACCACGAGAAGTTGGCGAAGTATTAGAGCATTTGGACCACGATTTGGCGAAGTTGCAGAGTGGCGTTGGATGATAGGAGTACTAAGAATCCGAAGAGGGGTCAATCAGGAAGTCGATGGGCAAACAGAGGAAGGAATTGTGGGCAGGCGAGAGAGACTGTTGCAAGTGAATTGTGATGGGGGGAGGAAGAGATGTTCCGAAGACAAAGGCAAAGTGATTTGTGATGCGGGAAGATAGAGCGCGAGGTGGAGACCTTTGGTGAACAGAAGAGGAAAGGGAGGAGGAAGAAGAGCTACCGCAAAGGTAAAGGCAAAGGTAAACAGGTGTGCGATGTGGAGAAGGGGAAAGAAGATGAAGTGTGTGATTGGAACGCCGAGAAGTACAAGGACCGTCTCGCCTTTGACTATGTGTCCTACAAACAGTTTTGGGAAGATCTCTATGCTGGGGTACACGGTAGCTTCGAGGACACCAGTGAGTGACTTGTTACTTATCTCTTTCTCGATCTGTACTTTAATTACTTGATTGAGTGATGGAGTGATGCTGCATTTGACCTATTTCATATACTTCCTATGATGCCTGATTAGACAGAATAGGTACGATCTCAGATCTTGGCCGGAGAATAACAAGAGTTTATATGCGACACATGCACATGTTAGTCGTTATTGTTACTACTGCTGCTGCTTGCTATGGACACACGGAATTCCCAAGTCCACGTTAATACTTACAACTCGGTTGCTTTGCTACTGCATTTGTCTGAACTATTTCATCTAAACAATGATGTCTGATTAAATATCAAGATATATACATGTCGTAGGATCAATCTGGACCGAAGGAGAAGAATATAGACTATATATTTGACCCATGCACATGTTAGTTAGCTGTTTTTTTAACTATACTGCTAGTGATTGCTATTGGACACATGAATCGCCAACTCATTAAGTATATATCCAACTACATGCAGCACCGATTCCATGCATGCGTTTAACAAAACCAGTCTCTGCCGTACGATGCTACACCATTCAAAACTTTGGAGGTATTTTCAGTCAAAGTTGCAAAAAAAAGCGAGAGCTTGCAGTGGCCGCTGGATGTATTTGGTGTGGTTGCTCTACGTGATTCGGCTGATCGCAATCGCAATGTCCTCTTCAGTCGAAAAAGGGACAGCTGTCAAACCCTCACTGAAAAGGTACTAATGTTTCTTACTACTATTGTCTCTTTCTCCGTGCTATCATGTTTACCTCTCATTCTCTGTCATGCACCCTGTGTCCTAGTAATTGTTCAAGCACGCATAGAATTAGTGTACTATGCAATATCCATTGTTTCTCTGCACTGAACCATCTTAGTGAGATCATGTAGTTGTATACTGCACGCATTTAATTAGCTGTGGAAGAAGAGAACGCTATACAAGGTGATCTAGTTGCTGCGTAATAACCACGGCTTCCTCTAGTCATGCTGCCCATCTACTTGCATTGGGTTGTAGACAAACTCATTAAGGTCGGTTGTTGATTGATTGGAAAAGATCGGAGGAGGAGGGAGTTCAAGGAAGAGGAGGTGCAGCATCCATAGCCTGCATATGAAAGGTGGAAGATGGAGAGCGAGATACATTTAAGTGTTGCCCTTCATTCCTACATGCCCTTGGCCAGCTTGATGCTTATGTAATCTTTTATATGCTATGCTGGAATAGTTTGGAAGCTAACTACAACCATACTGAACTTAATGGGCAAGCAAACACAATAAACTTCTTTCTTGTGAATTGACCGTAGCAGATATTCGTGCACGAGAAACTGATTATCTTGTAGCACAACACAAGTCGAAACTCAACAAAATCATGTTTGTAGGAGCTCTGCAGTAGATTTGCTGCATTCTACCATTTGTACTTGACTCCAACATCCCCCTTGAGAGCTCTAGCTCTTTTACTTGCGCTCTCACTATCCATGGCTGATCCTTTCTTTGGTTTTGTCCCTCAAATCCTTTTAAACTTGTATGTTTTCATATTCATTATTTGATAGTTTTGTTGCGGTTCTCTGATTTTTTTGCTAGAATCTTTTCAGGATTGTTTGAAGAGCATCGTGGCATGTTCTGTTTGATACGTTGAAACATTGACTCCTATCATTGTGTTCACCTTGCATCATTTTGCTACACACTCTATATTTACTAATGTTTCAGCGTTTTGTAATGTTTTATATTCGTTATGCTTCTCAGTGTTTCCTCTGTTGTTCACTTCAGCTTACTGCTTACTAATGGTTTTGTGTGCAGGATCCATATTTACTCCTGACAGGTCCTCTGCGTGCTGCCATCTTGTGTGACCCTGTGAGATTGGAGGCTACATTGCATGTTAGGGGCACAACAGAATCTGACGACAAAAGAATTAAGCCTTCTATCTACTTAATTCTGGGAAGGCCGTAAGCCTACGGCTTCATACTTCACTTTTGGAGTCTTGCACCAGCAGACTAAGCACATTGGAATTCGTCTCGGCGTAATTGTTAGATCTGTGGAAGCTACAATTAGTGTAAAAGTCAGTTCTGGCTCATGGCCAAGTTGTTTTTTGGTGGTCGGTTTATTGCCTTTACAGACAGTTTAAAGAAGGAATATCTTGTTGTTTGATTCTAGAGACAAGGAAGTGCATCTCGCAGGTGATCATGTCCACCTTTCTCGATATATTGTTTCCGTGTGAAATTAATGGAAAGCTGACAGTTTCTGTCAGTGCTTCGGATGGTAATGTTCCTTGCTTGGTGAAGTGGAGTTCAAACCTCAAGAAGTCAGTACAAGCTCCAAGGAACTAAGAATGGATGGCTTCTGCCCATTGGAAGTCACTGTGGCTTGGTCCCTTTTCTCTTTCCTACCTGCCAGTATGATTTAGTTGCTGTTAGTATCTGTGTCGCGGGTTATTGTAAGCTGGCTATGTTAACGAAGGTTCGAAACCTGTTGTGCTGTAGATGTTTATTATAGGAATATGTTGAACAATTGTACGGTTTGTTTGGTCTTCCTGTGCACTTGTCAAGCTTGCTGTGGTATTCTCTGCTTTCGTTCCGCATTGTCATCTATGATTTACTGCTAGAATCCGCATGCTGATGTAATTACGTGATACTAAGAGCTTAGGTTATCATGGCTTAAAAATATCGAACTACAGAGGTGATGTGACATTGATCTCTAGGATGAGTCAAATTAGTTATTCTCAATTCTCATTGTCAAATGGATTTCTAATTAGGATGGGGATGGTGAATACCTAACCCCACCCCCCTCTTTTCTACCCCCTCTCTCATCTAGGGCGCCAGTTGGTCGATTTGGGGTGAAAGGAAAATATATATAAGCACTGATGGTGTCAGCCCACATCCCTAATCAGACAACTATAACTACTATGCCTCTACACCCGCATATATTCATCTAGTCCTAATTCTTTCACGAAATGTTGTCAGAAAAATTACACTCTCCCCAGATTTCTCCAGTATTTGTAGAGTGACGACTGTGACGTTTTCTTTCTTGAATGAAATTTGCTGGATCTTTCTTCATTTCTGATTTTGAATGTAAAAATTATCTGCAAATAACGTACTGACTCAATGTTCTACGCCAGTTTAATTTTTAACACTGGTTGGAAAGCTTCTCTGGTATGTTTAACAAACTTGTCATTCGAAAAGGTTCTCAATCCTGGCTATCTCTGCAGAGTAGGACTGAAACTAGTTTTCAGGCAATCTGAATATAGTGTTGCAGTAGCATTGGACCTTGTAATATTCTCAGGCTAGTTGATGAAAATGGTTAAAATGCAAAATAAACAGCCATTTAAAAATATTGCAAAACACACGTATATGCAAAATAAAGGGCAAGGTCAGGTCTCTGGCAATGATGAACTGGTGGTGCACATTGGCTGGTCATATCAGTTAAGAATTTTTTTTGCTCCTTTTCTTTTCTTTTCTTTTGATTCAAGTCAACATCAAGCCTCCCTCTTGCAGAAGTTCCTTTTAGTAATCTGATGATCTGTATGCGAGATCATACAACACGTATGTTTAAAAGGATAAAACTCAAGTCTATCAACAAAACAAAAAAACAAAAATCTTAGCCTGTTCAATCCACATTTCATTCATTTAATTTCAAGATCTCATGAGTATCCTTTCCTCAAAATCTATACAACAACGAAGTTATGCAATGAAGCAAAAATGTACATGTGTACACAAAATTCAATCTTATGTGTACCTGATCCTGCTGTGGCACCGGCACGTTTAGCTTGTCATGGTATTATCATCATAGTCTTTGGTTGCAACTTCACTGCCAACTGAAACTTGCGGCAATTCCTTGCTCATCAAGTGCTTCCGCTTTTGGAGGCTCAACCAAACCAAAATACTGTCAGTTTGGACAATATTATATCCAGTTTTCCTGTACATGTTGAATGGGACTTGGTCGATGATCCTACAATGAAGGTATACACGTCTTTTGGCATCCATCTTGATAACCAGATCTTCACATGCCTTGAGAAGTTGTTTTCCAATTCCTCTTCTGTCAGGAAAAAGAAAAACAAGGCAGACTTCAGAATAGCATCATAAATTTACAATCGACATTTGAGACACAATAGCCGAACAAGTCACTCATCAACATATAAACATTGAACCAACAGATTATGTGACAGTTATTTATCTAAACAACCTGCATCATGCACTAGACATTGGTCACTGATTTCCTTCCAATTGCTTGTATTATTAGACATGTGACAGAAGGTTTCTTACCCACTGCACCCACTTATACGAACAACACATCATTTACATTCAATAATGTATCCCACATCTCTAACTTTGGTACAGAGAAAGTAAGCAAAATGGCCTTTGAACAATACATTATCCCAAACATTACCTCCTCAACGACGTTTTCACAGTCATGTTGCAGATGTAGGGGAACTCGCGGCGGGGTGGGCGTGGGCGGGGCGCCGGGCGCGCCCATGGCGTCAAAACGACACCTCCGCCGTGCACGCCATCTCCCCCTCGTCCTCACCTTCTCCGTCGCCTTCACCCCCATCCCCGTCTTCCTCCGCGGCGTCGGCGGGGCGGGTAGAAGCCCACGAGCACCGCGGCGTGTGGCGCGAGCCCGCGGCGCTCGTAGAGGTACCTGCGGATGACGAACGTGAGGAGCTGCGCGTACCGCTGCGCCGGGGCCCACCGGACGGTCTCGGAGAAGAAGACGTCGCGAGGAGGCGGATGAGCGCCTCGGCCACGGCGTCGTCGGCGGGGCCCCGCGACAGCGCCCGCACGGTGAGGTGGCCGTGCGGGAAGGTGTGCTCGTAGCGGAAGGCCGCGAGCTCGTCGAGCTGCGTGAGCGCGCTCGGCGAGAGAAGACGCCCCGCCGCCGCCGCCGGGGCCTGGGCTCGGGGAGGAGGCGGATGAGGAGGCGAAGGGAGGGGCGAGGCGGAGGTGGCGCGGTGGGGAGCACGGGAAGTGGGACGGGGAAAAGAGGAGGTGCGGGTGCCTGGAGACGACGGCGGGGGTAGTGGCGAGAGGAGGGCGGGGACGCGGCCATGGCGGAAGCCAGCGCGCCACCAACGGGAGGTCGAGGCGCGGATTTCCGGATTTTTCTGGATATTTTTTGAACGGGCTTACGTGGAAAAACTTCAACTGTGACTCTGTGAGTGACCTGCCTTTTCTTCACGCTATCCCATTCATTCACTGACATGTGGGACAAACAATGCTGGGACCCACAATGTTTGCGTCAGCTGACCCTGCCCGCCCGCAGTCGTGCTGCTGTCTGCTGTGTCATACGAATATTCAGAGTACTAAAAAAATTCAGAATACTCGCTAAAAAATACTCCACCGCCAGCAACGAATTAATTTGCGTCAACAACTTTAGCTGCACAAATAACTGCAGCACTCAAAGTCGTGAACAATGCAGTTGGTTGGCTCACGGTGTTGATTCATTCTGCCTGTCCAATCTCGATTCTCTAGCTCCGCTGACAAAGCAATCTGGTCGATCAGGGATTGCTAATAACCCACTTTTGCAGCTCCTCCAGCCACTCTAATGAGAAATTGTCGATAATCCAACCAATCAAACTGGACCTCGTCTACTTTGTCAGACCAAGAATTCCAACACCATTCCCTTCCAACCTGTACTAGAATTCCAACGCTATTCCAATCTGTACTGTCAGCCACGAACACGACGCATGTTTAGCATCATCAATCGCTGTTGCTCATCAATCGCTGTTTGCTCTTGCTGGCTCCTGCGTGCAGCGTCGATCCTGATCACCGACGCTATAAATTCGACGCTGAACAAGGTAGTGGATCTTGCAGGAAGGCCTTGAATGGTCAGCATCATCAGTAGCTGCAGCTAGTAGTAGTACGAGAGCCATACTCTGATGACGAACGGATCGCCCGGGCTCTGTATAAAAGGCCGGGATCGGAAGCCATTGCCAAGCCCACAACACATCGATCAGCATCTACTGAAATTAAGCAGCTGGTGTGCTGTCGATCGAGTGTTGATAACCAGCAGCAGATGGCGTCCAAGGCTGAGCTGGTGGTGGAGGTGAAGTCCCCGGCGGACAAGCTGTGGGCGGCGCTGCGCGACTCAACGGAGCTGTTCCCCAAGATCTTCCCGGAGCAGTACAAGAGCATCGAGACCGTCGAGGGCGACGGCAAGTCCGCCGGCACCGTCCGCCTCCTCAAGTACACCGAGGGTAATTAACAATGCAGGACGCATGACCGATGCAAGTAATTAATTAAGAGAATCCATGACGACTTAGAGCATCTCCAGCAAGGCCCTTACTTGGGCCCCTACTCTATTATTTAGGGGTTTGAGTAAAAAAACCAACTCCAGCAAGGACCCTACTTGGGCTCTCATTTTGCATGCCCTCTCAAACTCCATCTCCAAGCCCCCAATCCTGGGGTCCTCCCATCCTCCCTCTCATTCGTGGGTCCCACCATTTTTCTTTTCTTTTTCTTTTTCTCTCTTCTTTTTCCTTTTTTCTCTCTTCTCCTCCTCCTTCCGCACGCCACAAGCCGCATCTCGCCGGCGTCCAAGACTCACGCGCCGGGCCGCCAGCGTCCTACCCCCTTGCTGCCGCGGCCAGCGGCGGCGGCCCGGCCACACCTCGCCTCCCTCGCCGCCCTCGCCGCCGTGCCTCCCCGTCCTCGCCTCTCCCGCATCGACGCCCGGTCGGCCATGTCCTCCGCAGCAAAGGCGCCGGCGGGCCCGAAGAAGAGCAGCGTGGGCGTCCTGCCTTCGAGGTGGCCAGCCTCATGTCGAAGCTCCTCCACATGTGGCGCGCCGTCGGGGACGCCGCTATGGATCGGCTTCGGCACGAGACCATCCACCTGGACGGCGTCCGCAAGGTGGTCTCCGACGACGACGACTTTCTGCTGGGCCTGGCCTGCGCCGAGCTCGTGGACGCGCTCCGCGCCTCGTGCGGAGGAGCCTAATCTCCCAGCTGACTGACTGGCGCTTCTCTCTCGTCGATCTGAGAGAGAATTCAACTCAACACGTATCCGCATAACAGATTGGCAGATTCGAGTCGTCTCTCTCGTCGATCTCTCTCTCGCGCCGGATTTCTCTTGTCCGCTGCGGAGTAGTAAGTAGTAGTAAGGTCCAATCCAGATCATGATCCACCTATCAATCGCTGGCCCCGCGATTCCTTCTCTGATCCAAGTCTTGTTTTTGGTCGCAGCTGAGCAGGAAGGAAGAAGAGCGCGACAATGGCAGGGAGGGAGAGCCAACATCCTGACCAACAGCTCCGCCCTCATCGCCATCATCGCCGACGAGGTACCTGACTGGCACTCCAACCTCTCCTCTCCCATCCTCCTTCGATTGTACCTGCTGCGTCTTGCTTTGCCTGGATCTGACGCCGCGGTGGTGTTCTCGATCGAGCGGGATGGCGGCGGGTCGCCGCGCATGGGGGGGCCGGACGAGCGGGACGAGCTGTACGGGAGCTGCGGGCGAGAGCGTGCGCGCGCAGATCCGGGCGGGCTGCGGGCGCTGGTGTGGCTGTGGTGCGGGCGGCCGACCCAGGGCTGGCCGGGCAGTGGGGGCGGCTGGGAAGGAGACGGCATCGAGGATTTTTTTTCTCTGACAGATGGGTTCCCACGTGGAATAGGGTCTTGGGCTAAAAATTGCTGGAGTTGGAGCCACATTTTAGGCTCTCATTTTTGTAGATCAGCCCTTAAAATAAAAGTAGGAGCCATATTTTGAGGGCTATTGCTGGAGTTGCTCTTACGGGCGATGTGTTTTGTTGCAGGTGTGCCGATGCTGACGTTCGCCAAGGAGAAGGTGGAGGTGGCGGACGACGAGAACAAGGTGGTGTCTTACAGCGTGGTGGACGGCGAGCTCGTCGACTTCTACAAGAACTTCAAGGTGACGCTCAAGGTGGCGCCTGCCAAGGAAGGTGACGCCGGCGCCGTCGTGAACTGGGCCATCGAGTTCGACAAGGCCAGCGAGCAGGTGCCCGACCCGGACGTCATCAAGGAGACCGCCGCCAAGACGTTCCACGACCTTGACGACTACCTCCTCAAGAACTAGCTATATGCGCGTCAGTCCGTCGATCACACACAGCTTGTTCACTAGCTAGCTAATGCGCTCTAGTTCTGGCGCCGTCGTTATAGTCAGCGTCTTCGTCTCAGCTGGCGCGTGCAGCGGCGTCGTGGTTACTACTGGCCGGCCGGCCGGCCGGTTAATGTTGCTGCGGCGGCGTCATGCATGTGCGTCTGTCAGCCTACTTTGGTGTTACGACTACGAATGATTGAATAACATGTCCCTGGCCGGGTTACTTTGGTGTTACGTCTACGACTTGTTTGTGATCGGAATGTGGACACGCAGTTGTACAGGTTGAGAGAATGATGAGAGCGCGAACTGAAGTAAAAAATCGAGGCCCTGCATGCCAGCAGTTCAGCCACGATTCCTCCATCGACGCATCAGACGAACCAGGCCGACCCCCCCTACTGTGGACGTGGTTAGAAACTATTCCCTTGCTGAGCTATAAATTATGACCTTGCCCCTTGCAGATTGAACACATTCATGCTACACAAGACCCAAAGGAGGTGCCAGGAGTTGGTCTGGCGAGAATCTGGGATTCGGCCGATTCAATCCAAGGTACGGTGGTTGGTTTTGCACAAAGTATAGTTTCCTTCCCCAAGATTTGCATACTGGAACGGTTGATCCAGGTAGCAGCTAATAATCTATTCATCTATGGCATGTCAGTAGCAGTATATGACATATTTTGCAATAAACAATGGACCCGTTGCAATCTGATTAACTTTTTTTTCAAATAAATTTGTAGAAAACTGCTCTATTTAAAGCCTCCAATGTAATGTTACTTTCGCATTTAGACCAATGGTTAGTTTTTAGTGTTGTGACCTGATAGTGCAAGTGATATGTTTTTCAGTCATTTAGCCAATATAAATCAGTTCAGTAGTCATGTTAGTGCCTTTTTAAGAAAGATCTACATGTTACAAGAGAATTTGTAAAGATTACTCCTAAGCAAACTTAGATTTGTATTCTCCTTTCCACTGACTTAGGAAGCATCTGTGCTAATTGCTAGACCTTCTTAGATAGGAGTATCCGATAATTCAAGCATTTATTTATCAATGGTCAGTTCTGTTACCATCTCTGCTGTGTATTCGTTTTTTGCTTTCCACACCGTGCTTAGCATTTATTTATCGATTTTGTTGACCTGATGATGATCAAATGTATTATATAACTTAGCAGTTCGAATTCGTTAACCTACTAATGACCTGATGATGATCAAATGTATTATGTAACTTGGTTGCAGTACTTCGCTAAGGACAGTGCATTCTTTTTGCAGGTTAAAGTGAATATATGGGCTTCTCTTCTTAAAAAGAAAAATACGGCCTTCTACTTTGAAGGAGTTTTATTGTGAGGTACAAAGCAAGTATTGACCCAAAGCTGCAATGAACCCCTGCTGTGAAATTTTCGTGTCGGTTGTAACTTGTGATTATGTGACCTGTTGACATAAATGCATGTGCACAATCAGTTTTATGTGGACCAACAATGACAATAGCATTTACAAGTAATTTGATGGAATGGTTAGAAGAAGAGACTATCTGAAGTCTAATTGATTAATCTCTTATTCCGTATCTTTTTGTGACATGCTTGTGGACTTTTATCTGTGTGTGCTATGACATGCTCTTGGATTCCATGTCTTATGTTGTGCTCTGTGGAATTAAACCCTTCTTTTTCGGGTATATACATGTGATTCATTCTATTGTCTGTATGGTTGATACCATTTTGGTATCCTAGACAATGGAATAATTTATTTACACTTAACAGTAATGTATCGACTAACCTGGAAGAAAAGTTTGTCACTAACAGGGAAAATCATTACAGTAGGCTAACTTAGCTTCAAGTCTTCAACACTTCCATTTGCAATCCATTTATCTGCTAGAAAGAACGTCCAAGGCGCTTTGAAATAAGATGCCACGGCACCCAAACTATCAGAACTATAATGTTAGAGTAATTAAATTATTGTTTATGAAACTATAATGTTTGGTGATATGTGCAAACTAAATATTTCTGATGGCAAAACTTTGAGTGTCTGTGGCAGCGCACGGGCATCCAACTAGTATCTATAAAGATTAGACCCACTAACCTCATTTACTCATTTTAAAGCTCAACTCTTAGAGCATCCAAGTCATCATAATTTTTTGGACCGTGGATCTTTCTTCATCGTCCTAATCTGTTCGTTAGTGTCTCACCCCGGTGTAAGCTTCATGACCATTGGAGTTCGGAAACCCCAAAGGTATGAATGTTTTGGTGATTGGGTGACCATATTGATGTGACTAACATTTCCATGTAGGATATTCAAATGGTCATGTCAATGAAGCATCGTCTCACATACTCTATCTATCGACGACTTGGTGATTGGTTGCCTCGACAATTCGGATCGAGAACTTGATGGAGTCAAGGTTGAAGATGGATCAAGGCTAAGGACATGATAGACCAAGCAAGTGTTGGCTTGGTAGATGTTAGCTTGAGTCCATAGGAAAAACCGGACTATCAAGAGGGATCGAATTGGTTCTCTTAGCACACACTAGGTTAGAGATCATATGGATGCATAGTGAGTCTCTCGAGGGCTAGGGTGGCTGAAGAGAAGAAGAGGAACCAAGAATGAAGAAGTTGGAAGCAAGGATCAAGAGTGGATCAAGTTTTCAGCTTATCTGGTAGAGACCGGACAGTACGGTCCTAGGGACCGTATGGTACGGTCTTCATTGAAGATCCAGACAGAGAAGTGAAGTCTCGGGATGCTGAGAAAATGAAGACCGGACAATGGGACCGTATGGTACGGTCAAGGAGACCGGACAGTACGGTCATCAGAGGATTTCCAGACAGAGGAGTTGAAGTTTCTGGAAGTGGAAGAAATGAAGACCGGACAATCGACCGGATGGTACGGTCCTAGGGACCAGACAGTACGGTCTTCATTGGAGATGAAGAAGAAGATGGAGATGCGCCTGGAAATAGAGACCGGACAGTACGGTCTGGAAGAGACCGGACAGTACGGTCCTATTGTACGGTCTCTAGTTTCGCAGGGCACTTTTGGGCAACGGCTAGTTTTGGGTTGGTAGCCTATATATAGTTGGTTGCCCGCCCCTTGAGGGGTCTCTTGGCCATTGTTGGAGTGCAGGAAACTCAGAGGAAGCCAAGAGCAAGAGAGAGAAGCACTTGTGAAGGATTTGGAGTGATCCTAGTGCTTGAGAGAGTAGCAATTCCATCCACTTGATCTCTAGGCTAGTGTGAGCTTGAGAGAGTCACTTCGGTTTGTTACTCTTGGTCTATGGGAAGGCCTAGACCGGTTAGGCGTCGGTGTTGAGCTGTCCAAGGAGATTGTGGAAGCTAACACAAGTTTGTACACGGTCTTGGAGCTTCCCGTGCGAAAGAAGCATCACTAGTGGAGCGCCCTTTGGCACGCATCTTGTGCGGAGCCTTACCTCCGGAAGAAGAGTACCGGGATCGAGCCCGGCGGGACGTGCCCGCGACTTCACTCGGAGGGTGAAGTGTGCTCTAGGAGGGATCGCCATCGAGCGGATGGACGGGGTCGAGACTCCGGCGGGAGTGACCCAACGTGGAGTAGGGGAAGGCGCCATCCTTCCGAGACACGGGAAAAAAATCATGAGCATTCCTATCCTTATCTCCTTTATTACTAGCATTTACGTTTCTGCATTTACCTTATGTGCTAGTAGAATTGCATGATAGGTTGTCTCTTTACCATTTTGGTAGAATTGCTTGTTAGGTGTTGCTAGTTGCATAGACTAGATTGTGTGCGCGCACCGCTTGCTTTTGTTATCACCATATCTAGTCTTGCTAGCTTCACGCCTAAAGTACGTTTAGGAGAAATTGTTGACACACCGATTCACCCCCCCCCCCTCTCGGTGCCCTTGATCCTTTCAAGTGGTATCAGAGCCTCGTTGCTCAAATAGGGCTTAACCGCCTTGAGTAAGGATGCCGAGAGATCATGGACCGCCCCCGTTCGATGGGACCGACTATGCCTATTGGAAAGCTCGCATGCAAGCTTACCTCGAGGCTCTCGACCCTATCGCATGGGAGGTGACAAGTTCCGGTGTCTCTTTAAGGACTCCCATTGGTACTCTTGATGTGAATCTCGCAAAGGCAAATGCTAAAGCTAAAAATGCCTTGTTTTGAAGCTATCACTAAAGAGGTCTTTGCTCGAGTCAAGTCCGCGGGTACCGCTCATGAAGTATGGACACAAATTCAACAAATTCATGAGGGTTCCACGGACGTGAAAGAGGAAAGATACTATGTGCTAAAGAACAAATATGATGACTTTGCCATGTCTTCAAATGAGCTAATCAATGACACTTACTCTCGCTTGAATGTGCTTGTAGAGGATATCAACTCTCTCGGTGTGAAGGACAAGATTGATGATGGTGACCTTGTGCGGAAGATCATGAGGATTCTCCCAAGGGAGAAATATGGAGCACTCATCACATGCCTCTTCAACACCGACATGCGAGAGACCTCACCACCCACAAGCTACTTGGGAAGATCACCGCCTTCGAGAGCTACAACCTCGACAAGAAGCTTGATGAGAAGCCCTCCAAGAATCTTGCTTTTGCATCCGAGGGGTCAAGCAAGAAGATGAAGAAGGTGGTGACTCAAGATTCAGTGATGAAGAGCTTGAAGAAGACGTTGAATACTTGTTGCAACTTCATCCTAATGATCTAGCACTCCTCATGAAGAGAAGCAACTTCTTCAAGAGAAGATTCATCAACAAGAAAGATGCCGAGTGCTACAATGCGGGGAGAAGGGTCACTTTGCCAAGGAATGCCCGAAGCCAATCAAGAAGGCAAGAAGAAGACTCAAGAGTCAAGCGCGATGATGAAGAAGAAGAAGACCCTAGAAGCAAGTACAAGACAAGGAAGAGGTTTGTCAAGAAGGAAAGCTCTAGAGGCAAAGACAAGAGAAGATCATCTCGCAAGGGACTTTTTGTTGGAGAGAGTGGGTCACGGATGATGATAGTGAAGAAGAAGAAAGTGATGACTCATCCTCGAAGGGAAAGAAGATGGCCGGCATAGCTCTCACCAACATCTCCGAGACTCTACCTCCACCACCTACTTGCTTGATGGCCAAAGATGATAGTAGTGAAGATGAGAAGAGCGAGTTCGATGAAGAGTTTGGTGAGGAGGATAAGCCCACATATGAGGAACTCTTGGATAGCATTCTCCTAAACGGCAAGATGATCAAGAAGAGGGACAAGACCATTGCTCGGTTGGAGAAGGAACATGAAGTGGCCGCTTTCCGAGTTCGTCAACTTGAGGGTGAACTTAGGGACTTATCCATCTCTCACAAGGCTCTTGATGAAGACTATGACAAGCTTGAGGAAGACCACATGAAGCTCAAGGAGAAGTCCAAGTTACTAGAGGATGAGCTCAAGCACCTTTCCACCTCTCTCATAACCTTGGATGAGAGCTATGACAAGCTCAAGGTTGATCACAAGAGGCTCAACGACAAGTTCAAGGTTCTTGAGGAGGAACATCAATTCATCCTCGAAAAGAGTAACACTTCTTCTTCTAGTTCATCTATTTCCGATTATTCATATATTACTTGTGATGGACTAACTCCCTCTCTTGAGAGCATCTCTCTTGATGAGAAAATCTTGAAGGAATATCATCAACTCAAGGAGGAGAGAGCTTGGGTGATGGACGGCTTCGAGAGGCTCACAAGGGGAAGGACTATCCATAAGGACATACTTGGTCGGAACCTTGTGAAAACAACCCCGGGCACAAGGGACTCGGCTCCTACCCCGCCGCCATCAACCTCATCGGAAAGGACGAGGACATTCCACCTTGGGTAGTTCCCCTCATGGCGGACGACTACTATTGTGAGAAGTGTTGCCGTGACGGGCACACTAGCAAGAATTGTCCCAAGGTGAGAAGTTCCAAAGTTTTGCCCAACGCTAACTTGTTCCATGAGAATACACACTACAAGCTCTTTAGGGACAAGAAAGGAAGGGTGAAGGCAAAGGCTTGTTGGCGGTTCTTATGCGATAAAATTAAATTCATTAATTCCGCAAGCGCACGGATCCCCATTGTAGCATTTCACCTTGGAGTATTCCAGGGTTATCGTATTTATATTTCCGCAGGGAAGTAGAGCAAAAGGAAGCTGAATAATAGCTATGCATTGGATAATTTGGAGAAAGAAATAATGTATCAACTATACTTGAGACGGGGGTAAGATAGGCATGATATATATAGGTGGCACACACATCCTCAAATCCAAGGTAATAAAATAAATCATAGTATACAATTGGGAGAGCAACGAGATAGAGTTAAGGCTACCTGTATGTTTATCTATTATTTACTTTCTAGCAGTCAAGTCTACAAAGGTTATTTACTCTAGTTAAGCTCATACACATACAAGTCATGTCGTTTCCGGGGCACGGAAGTGCCAGGGCAACCGATGCTGCTAGTTCACCCTGGGGATCCATCCGCTATAATTAAGACCCTGCTGAGTCCAACCCGGACGTGGTGGATTACAGAGACCGGTGCAGCTGTCACATACACTCGCGGCTACCATCCTCCGTGGGGTTGGGTGCCAAACGTGCATAGGCCAAGATCTAAGCGCCACGCTTACAACCCGCCTAGAGGAGCTACTCTTGATCAACGGAGCAGTCCTATCTAAGAATGAACAAGCACAGATTTCACACGACGTCATCTCCGACGACGGCACTCTCTCGTACTCGCTATTCCAACAATCACGAATCCCACAACAAGACTTCTACGAGCACTTACTTAACGAATAAATAAACTAAATAGAAAAGAATTACTAAAAGAAATAAATAAAGATAAAACTAATTATATAATAAATAAAATAATATCTCAAGAGTAAGATACAAAGAACTATACCGAACTCCGAGAATACTCCGGAAGCCCGAGAGAGCTCTCACTCTACTCTACTCTACTCTAACTCCCAAAGCTACTACTCAACTAAACTAATGAACACTTGGATGAAGTGTGATGGTGCGAGTTGCTTCGGAGGCCGAGGGGTCCAATTTATAGCTTGTGAAGGCGGTGGGAGCACCCTGGCCGAAGCTGGAGAGGCGGTGGCGCCAAAGTCGGCCGCCGGCCTAGGGGGGTGGCCGGCCGGCCGTCCCCTGTGGCGGTTTGCCACCGACTTGCTCCTGGACGCTCCAGATCACTCCTGAAGGCGGTCTGAAGGTCGGTTTCCGCTGGGGTCGGCAGAATTGAAGTGAGGGCCAAGTAAAGGCCCAAATGGCCCACCTTCTAGAATGTCGATGGAATTCTGCCGGCTGGGCTTGAATTATGCGTTGAAGATTATGTTCAGCCCACTGGAGGAAGCCTGGGGCCTGTGGCCACCAGGTGGGGGCCGGCCGGCCTAGGGTGGGGCCGGCCGGCCAGGGAATTTCCCTGACTGGGCCCACTTTTCTCCATTATTCACTCCTGCATCCAAATATCCACCAAAACTTGTGGAGTAGCATTATTCCTATCTACTATGCACAAATCTTGGGTTATGTATTTATTTACCGGTAGGGTGGCGGTCAAAACATGGTTTAACGACCGCCAACAACCTCCCAAGCTTAAACTTTGCTCGTCCCGAGCAAACTCAACTCAGGGTACCGGCGGATCAGGAGTTACAAAGAAGCGCCCCATGGGTAATAAAGATGCAACAACATACTCCCTAAATAGTGGTAAGTTTACGAGAGCACAAAATATTCATGAGTGTTGCAAAAATCGTGGGGCTTATATGTCACACCTTGTCATGCAGCATTGAAGACTAGAACGGCATTTTCGGACAAGTACACAATTCTAGCAGGTATGCATCCAGAGTTTTTATATGCTGCAAGGTGCAAAAATTCTCCTTCGTTTTGGGTGGCACTTCTCTTACCACACCGATGTGAGTTCTATTCCTACAAGCTTCACTCATCCTACCTTCTATCAAATGAGGCTTTGTATGTGGAGCTTGGTAAGGAATGCACAAATGTCATGCATATATTGTAAAGCTAAAGAATGAGTCTCAATCAACATAGCAACTCCATTTATTTTGGTCATAGGAAATGATGTGATGGAGGGGGAGAAAATGAACTCACGCTTATGGAAGGGGGTTTTGAAAAACATTGGTCCTTTATTTTGCTCAAGATGTTTATGATAAGAACCATCTAGCCATTGACTTTTGTCATGCAACCATGGAGTTTTTTTTTTTTTTAAACTACTCCATGGTGCAAGGGGCCATAAATTTTGAATGGTTCAATGAAACATTTTGAAATATTCTTGAGCATTTTGGATGGACCAAAAGTTTTGCAAACTCTGAAAAATGTTTGGTTGATTTATCCAAACATTCCCCTTTTTATTTGGTGGAGAGAAATTTTCGAAAACACACGCGGAGGAATTATGACCAAAATTAGGAGTGCTTAGTTTCAAGAGTACATCAAACCTTAACAAAACTCAATGCATAAACAAATGGCTATGAGTGGGGCTGTTTCGAATATTATGATATGGCTCTGGTAGGTGCATAAATCCTCACACTAAGAGAAGTGTGCAAAACAGAAGGGTTTTAGGTACTTGCAGCAATTCAAGAAAAACATCTCTGGATGAAACCATACTAAGAAATTGCAACAAGTCCTAATCATGCCATATCACAATCCACAATGCTGAGACTTGGTGTAACAAATGCAACCCCACGGAAATAAGCAAGACTCATGATGTGATCATGCTCAAGTAAAAAAAACACATATGTCAGGAGTAGAGGTTGCATCTATGCGACACATGGGAAGCTAATTTGTAACTCGATCATCATTTCCCTTAAGCGTAGCATAACACCAAGATTCTAGCATTTATTCGAAACAGGGAGTTCATTTATTTATTAAGAAAGTTAGGAATACTTACCTGGGGTCCTCCCCAAGCTTGAGTCTTTGCAAGACTCGAGCTTGTATTGAACTCCTTCTTACCTGGGGGTGCCCTCCCCAAGCTTGAGTCTTTATAAGACTTAAGCTTGATTCAGGCTCTTCCTCCTCCTTCTTGATCTGCAAAAAAAAGAGTGAGGATGATACAAATGGCTAGCCCCTAATAGGCATCACCGGAAGGGAATCTTATTTTTTGTTTTTAAATTTTTCAAATTTTTATTTTGTTTTTATGATTTATAAAAAGGAAAACAAGTGCTAGGCCTAGCTAGGATAACGATTGGGATGGCCTCCCCAATCGGAGGGCTCTCATTTTTACGTCTTTGAGCTAGACGTTCTCCATGTCTTTTCAACTTGTTTGGACCTCGCTCGCTGGAGAATCTTGCGAGGTAGGGTTCCTTCTTTCTTCCGCACACCTTGGTTGTCTTCTTTGTGTTGGTGGCGGCGACCTTTCTTGATAGGCGCCTTTGTTGTACTCTCATCGGTTGATGCCGTGGCTGCCTTTCTTCTTGAGCGCCTCGCTCTCCTCTTCTTGGGCGATTGTGACTCGCCTACTCCTTCTTGTGGAGGAGTAAGGGGGGCTTGAGATGTGTTAGGCGGCTGAGGCATCCTCCTTGGAGTCCTCCAATATTTTGCTAGCCTTCTTGCATTCTCTCTTTCCAGATAGTCTCTCATATATGCAATGAGCTTGTCTGGCTGTGGCATGGGTGGAGTAATCTCAATCTTCTCCACTCTCCTTGGGTCCTTTCCATATATGACCCGTACTTGCTTGCATTGCTCAACCTTCGCTTGAAGCTGAACGTTTCTTCCCTGCCGTTGAAGTCCAAGTGGATCTCTCCTGCCCCCACGTCGATGTTGGCGTTGGTGGTGCTCAAGAACGGCCTCCCAAGGATGAGAGGGGTCTTGACATCCACTTCCATGTCAAGCACAACAAAGTCGACGGGGACGAAGAAGTTTCTGATCTGTACGGGGACGTCTTCGGCAATACCAGCAGGATGACGAACGGACTGATCTGCGAGCTGCAAGCACATAGCCGTAGGCGATAATGGACAATTTAACCTGTCATATACCGCCTGGGCATAACGCTCACGCTTGCACCCAAGTCACAAAGCGCTTGAGAGAATGCTGGCTGCCAATCGAACACGGGATAGTAGGGCATCCTGGATCCTTCTTCTTTTCCGGAAGAGTGTTCAGAATGGCTGCGCTGCACTCTTCTGTAAGCTTCACTACCTCCATTGCTGGAATGGGCGCTTGTTGTTGAGGATGTCCCGAAATACCTAGTGTAAGTAGGTACCTGCATGGCATCAAGCAGCGAATATGCACATATATATGTCGGATAGCCTCAACAAATTTATCAAAGCGCTCGTCCACAGTGAGCTTCTTCCTGCGGTCGGGGTAAGGCAAGCCTGTAGTGTCAAAATACTCATGAGGTGCTGCCTTAGGGGAGCTTGCTCAACGGGAGGATCTGTCGTTGGTTCCTCCTCGGAGCTCTCCTTCTCGGCGTCTTCCTCTTCAGGGACCTTCTTTTCTGGAACTTTTTACCGGCTTCTCCTTGGGGCTGCATTTGGTGTCTTTCTCTCTGCACCCTTGGGGTATGGTGGGTCCACAGTACCTCTTCCTCCCCTGGTGGTGATAGCACTAACACTCTCCTTCGTATGAGGAGCTTGCACAGCTGAAGCTATTTGCGCTATTTGCGTTTCTAGCATCTTGTTATGGCTTAGCTGATTCTGCAGAGCAGTGCTGAACGACTCTAACTTGGCATCTATGCTCTCTAAAGCCTTGTCTGTAGCAAGAAATTTCTTACTAATGCTGTCATTAATCTTGACCTGGCCGAGAACTAGATCCTTGATAGAGGGCTCATAACGGGAAAGATTACCATTGTTACCTCCCTGATTCTTGTTGAAGGAGAGGTCGGGCCTGGAATTCCAGCCGTAGTTGTTTTGGGAGCATAACCCATTGCCATTGTTGAGGAAATTGCATTCCTCTCTCACATTTGGGCAATTGCTGCCCATATGCCCAACGTTGCCGCATTCCTCACATGTCATGCGGGAATCCGCAACTTGCAGGTCCTGCGGAGATTCCACCTTGCGGAGTAGCTGATCGAGCTTGATGGCGAGCATGTCCATCGTCTCCACTTGGTGCACTCCACGGGTCTTGGTGCTCGCCGCTTGGCGTTCACCATGAGTCTGGGTTGGCCGCCACCTTCTCAATCAACTTCTTAGCGTTCTTCACGCTAAGGGAGAAGAAGGAGCCGCCTGCTGCGGCGTCGAGGTGCTCTCGAGCGGACGGCCTCAAAACCGTGGTAGAAACTCTGTATGAGGAGCCATTCCTCCATGCCATGGTGTGGGCATGAGAGAACGTACTCCTGCATCCTGTCCCAAGCTTCCGCGGTCGACTCATCTGCGAGCTGTGTTGGAAGCCCGATATCTTGTCCGCAGGGCAGTCGTCTTGCCCGGCGGGAAGAACTTGGCGAGGAAGGCATTGGAGCATGCCGTCCACGTGTCGAGGGACTCTTGGTTCGCGTAGAACCACTGGAGAGCCTTCCCCAACAGAGAGAAAGGGAAAAGCTGTAGTCGGATAGCGTCCTGAGGTGCATCCTTTATGACGAAAGTGTTGCACGTCATCAGGAACCTTTGGAGGTGAGCATTTGCATCCTCCGACGGCTTCCCACAGAAAGGACTGGCCAAGATCATTTGATCAAGGCTGGCTTGAGCTCGTAGTCCTTGTTGGTGACGCGCGAGTTGGGTCCCACGCGGATGTTCTCCGTAGTTGGCGCGGAGAAGTCATTGATCGTCTTCTCGATCGGATCACCCATGTTGTTGTTCGTTGATGAAGGTAGAGGGTGATCGACAATCGTCGGAAGGGATCCTTCAAGAGCCAGAACTTTCGATCGAGCGTGGGTGGGAGGAGGGGTAAGTCTGGCCCTCACCCTTCTCAAGAACTGTTCGGGATCTGAGTGGAAGTTTTTCTGGTAGGTCGAAACCAGTCATGCACAGTCCTGTTTCAAATGTTCACAAGAAGAGAAACCAGGACAAGGGTAAGCCCGCAAAAGTAAGTGATAATTATTCTTCTCACAAACTTCAATGCATTTATTCAGTTCCTAGCTGCTACTTCCCCCGGCAACGGCGCCACAAATGCTTGTTGGCGGTTCTTATGCGATAAATTAAATTCATTAATTCCGCAAGCGCACGGATCACCATTGTAGCATTTCACCTTGGAGTATTCCAGGGTTATCGTATATTTTATTTCCGCAGGGAAGTAGAGCAAAAGGAAGCTAAATAATAGCTATGCATTGGATAATTTGGAGAAAGAAATAATGTATCAACTATACTTGAGACGGGGGTAAGATAGGCATGTGATATATAGGGTGGCACACACATCCTCAAATCCAAGGTAATAAAATAAATCATAGTATACAATTGGGAGAGCAACGAGATAGAGTTAAGGCTACCTGTATGTTTATCTATATTTACTTTTCTAGCAGTCAAGTCTACAAAGGTTATTTACTCTAGTTAAGCTCATACACATACACAGTCATGTCGTTTCGGGGCACGGAAGTGCCAGGGCAACCGATGCTGCTAGTTCACCCTGGGGATCCATCCGCTATAATTAAGACCCTGCTGAGTCCAACCCGGACGTGGTGGATTACAGAGACGGTGCAGCAGCTGTCACATACACTCGCGGCTACCATCCTCGTGGGGTTGGGTGCCAAACGTGCATAGGCCAAGATCTAAGCGCCACGTTACAACCGCCTAGAGGAGCTACTCTTGATCAACGGAGCAGTCCTATCTAAGAATGAAAAAGCACAGATTTCACACGACGTCATCTCCGACGACGGACTCTCTCGTACTCGCTATTCCAACAATCACGAATCCCACAACAAGACTTCTACGAGCACTTACTTAACGAATAAATAAACTAAATAGAAAAGAATTACTAAAAGAAAATAATAAAGATAAAAAACTAATATAATAAATAAAATAATATCTCAAGAGTAAGATACAAAGAACTATACCGAACTCCGAGAATACTCCGGAAGCCCGAGAGAGCTCTCACTCTACTCTACTCTACTCTAACTCCCAAGCTACTACTCAACTAAACTAATGAAACTTGGATGAAGTGTGATGGTGCGAGTTGCTTCGGAGGGCCGAGGGGTCCAATTTATAGCTTGTGAAGGCGGTGGGAGCACCCTGGCGAAGCTGGAGAGGCGGTGGCGCCAAAGTCGGCCGGCCGGCCTAGGGGGGTGGCCGGCCGGCCGTCCCCTGTGGCGGTTTGCCACCGACTTGCTCCTGGACGCTCCAGATCACTCCCTGAAGGCGGTCTGAAGGTCGGTTTCGCTGGGGGGGTCGCAGAATTGAAGTGAGGGCCAAGTAAAGGCCCAAATGGCCCACCTTCTAGAATGTCGATGGAATTCTGCCGGGCTGGGCTTGAATTATGCGTTGAAGATTATCGTTCAGCCCACTGGAGGAAGCCTGGGGCCTGTGGCCACCAGGTGGGGCCGGCCGGCCTAGGGTGGGGCCGGCCGGCCAGGGAATTTCCCTGACTGGGCCCACTTTTCTCCATTATTCACTCCTGCATCCAAATATCCACCAAAACTTGTGGAGTAGCATTATTCCTATCTACTATGCACAAAATCTTGGTGTTATGTATTTATTTACCGGTAGGGTGGCGGTCAAAACATGGTTTAACGACCGCCAACAAGGCTCTTGGATCACCCGACAAGAGGAGGATGATGAGGAAGATTTGGGTGCCCAAATGCATAGTTGACCTTGAGAGGCCAACCAAGTGCGAGTGGGCTCCCAAGAACAAGACCTAGAAGGGTAATGGTGGTGGACCGTGTGCCGCAACGTCAACTCATGAACGTCCACCACAAGCAATGTGTGCTTCATCGACAAATCTACTCTTCAAGGAGGTAACTTGTATCATAGTAGTCTCTTTTCTTGCATTTGCTTGCATGGTAGCTAGGTGCTCCTTTGTGAACTAGTATGTTTGCATTCATGCATAGTAATAACTAAAGAAAAGAACAAAAAAAAATTAGTTCAAGGTCTAACTTTCTCAAGATAGCTATGAGTATGGGGGATGCTTGAGTTGGTGGACCGACGGGCTCAAGGCAAGGTTTGGCTCATAGTGAGTAAGCTTGAGAGAGGCCCAAACTTGACTTGAGTAGGTTTCTTTATGCGTTGTCTTAACTTTGCTTGCATATCACATGGCATGTTTTAAATTCCCCTTGCATTTGTATGATATGCTTGTCTCATGCATTGCATATAGGAAATCACAAAGGAGTGGTCACACTATGAGGAAGTGCTTCATTCGCAATATGAACTCAATCTCATAAAAGTGTGACGAAAGAAAAGAATTGTGCTTCATGCCCATTGAGTCTTGCTAAATGATCCTCAAGGTTAAATCTACTTGCACGGATCATAGGCAAAGGGCTCATACATACCCCTCCTTTAGTTTTATCTCTTTTGGTTCTTATTTGGTTGCTTCTTATTGCCGATTGAAAAATTACTATAAGCCTATGTGCAACCTATATTGGTCTATTTTCAAAGGAGTGTTTGAGAGTTCCCCTTCTAGTCCATGTTTGGTGTTATTTGATTTTTGTGTGAGAAACTTGGACTTAGAAGGAAAAATTCCTTGAAAATCTGCTTTTCTGGACTGGACCGTACAATACGGTCAAAGGGACCGGACAATACTGTGTGCTTTTGCACGAGATCTTTCAAAACTGAGGCAGAAAGGAGACCGGACAATGCGGTCCTCTAGACCGTACAATACGGTCTCTATAACTATCTGTCAGGGTGAAGAAAGAGGACCGTACAATATGATCCCTATGACCGTACCATACGGTCTGGTTAACTTCATCGGGAGAATGATTTAAATCCAATCCGTCGATTCCGTTTGGATCAATCCTGACCGTCCATTCGAATTAAAGCAATTCCTAACGGGATTTCCGGCGTGTTACTGTGCTTCCCTCACCAAATCACCGCTGCCGTTTCGCCATCCGTGCTCACGCTCCCGCCTCGCCGCTTCCCGCGCGCGCCGCCCCGCCGTACGCCTCGCCCGACGCCGTCGCGCTCGCCGCCGACGAGCCCACCGCGCGCCGCCTCGCTCCACCGCGCCCTCGCACTAGCTCGCCCTACTGCAAACCCTAGTAGCAGCGCCGCGCCGCACGTCCCAAGCCGAGCCGCCGCCGCCTCACCTGCGCGCGCCGCCTGCCGGAGCTGGAGACGAGGACGAGGACCTCGCTGAGCTCTGCACCGAGGAGCACCTCCATTCCCGTGCGACATCGAGTTCTTCTTCCGCGCGGATTGCTCCCTCTCCACGGCACATCACCAGACTCGAGCTCCTTAACCAACGATCGCCGCCGATCAGTTGAGGTCCGGTGAGCTTCTGGACTCTTGGATTGCACAGTAGCCGCGTTTCCAATACCTATCTAGGGTTTGAGCCATTCAATTCCTTCATCGATGAAAATCCCTAGAAAAAATCGAACCTTTTTGCAATTTGGCATGCATTGCTATCTATTACCTCGCATTTAGGTCAATGGTATACCATTGTCATAGTGTTCGCGTATTGCACTTCATCTATCTATGACATGTTGGTAGTTGATCGCTTTGTGTCGATTTTCGATTCCATACACTAGCTCGACACTTAGTTCATTCCTAAATTAGTGTCGTATTTCGATGTTGCATATCTAGTATGACACTAGTTGATCTCCACCGATAATCGACATGCCGTAGTTCCTCTTTGCAAATTTGCCGTCATTGTGTCCTTCACCTCTGCGCTAGGACATCATCTAGATTTACGCGCTTACCTACGATTCTTGCTTGTAGATTATAGTAGGTTATTCTATACTCATATACCCTGTCTATTCCTATCGTGCAGTGGCAGTGGTCAGCGGGCAGTGGGCAGTTGACAGCAGAGCAGAGACAGTGGACGGATTGAGGGCCAAGCCCTTAGTCCTATCTTTGGCAGTCAGCCGTCAGTGGACGGGTTGGTGAGCCAAGCTCACTCGCCCTATCTTGTCTGCAGCCCAGTCAGCAGCTATGGCAGGTTCTGGCAGAGGCAGAGGCAGAGGCAGAGGTGAGATAAGGGCAAGGCCAAGGCTCCAGATCCACAGCCCAAGAGGAAGAAGCAGAGGACAGGTGATCCAGAGTGGGATCGGGCTCTCAGGGCAGCTGAGGTGGACCTCCCTACTGGCAGAGACACTGGGTTCCGGATCAGGGACCCACCTGCTGGAGGACAGGGGAGACTCCCAGGAGGTCTTCCAGAGCTAGAGCTACAGTGCAGCGGACTCCGTCCACCCGCGGGGTTGGTACGTCGAGGACCGGCAGGAGCAGTAGGCTCAGTAGTCAGAGGAGGAGGAGAGCTCTTCCAGCTCCCGTGACGAGGTCACAGAGGGTGACAGGCAGAGGATGGCTGCCAAGTTCTGTGCACTCGACAGGACTGCTTCGCTCAGGGACGTACTTGCTGAGAACGCTCTCAGGCTGCCAGGCCCCGTTCTCAAGAAGTTCAGGAGAGTCAGTGAGGAGGTTTGGTACCTGCTAGGAGAGACCCACAGGCGGAGGTCGGTTCTGGACTTTGCTTCAGCAGAGGATTGCAGCTGGTTTGAGGAGTAGACTGCGTACTGGTGGAGCTGATAAGCTCTTTGTCACTCACCAGCACTGCAGCATACAGGCTGCTAGCAGAGGCGCGGGACAGACTTCACACAGCACTTGTCCTATATCCCGGGCCTCGAGGAGATCATCACCACACAGATGAGATGGGATACGATATAGTGATGAACTTCTACGCTTCCTTGTGGATTGCTCAGGATCGCTCAGCGATATGGTTCATGCTCAGAGGGCAGCCCCACAGAGTGACGAGGAGGACCTCGTAGCGGCCCTTGAGACTGTTCAGCACGAGACCAGGGTGTTCCCTCTTGCTCACCCAGGGATAGAGCCTCCCCGCAGACCTCTTGGGGGACACCTACCGTCTGATGAGGATATGAGTATTGCTTTCCCTCCACCTCACCCGGGAGAACTTCAGCCGAGCTCACACCAGACTTACTCATGAGGGCAGAGTTCTCAGGAGCATACTTAGCAAGACCATTGTGCCGAGGAGTGGATACAGATCAGTTTTCTATACTCTCACAGTGGGTCGTTCATGCTGATACTGAGGCACAGAGGTTTTGACCTGGTGGATCTTATACTGAGCCAGATGGAGGACGTCATTGCAGAGAGCATAGCTGCTAGACACTTAGCCTTCGCTCCACTGATTTGCTATATTCTGAGGAGGCTACAGTTGTTGTCTCAGGAGGGAATACGATGAGTTGCCTAAGAAGACTACAGCGTACACTCCTTTACCTGCCTCCGACAGACGGGTTGCTACCCGGGAGTCAGCTTCACAGGAGAGTTCTTACAGGGCCTAGGTGACACAGCTACCGAGACAGAGCAGCACATACAGACTGGTAGCCAGATGGAGTCCATTCCTGAGGACGTGTCCGGACTCTAGAGCAGGACCTTCAGGCTCAGCTACAGCTCCAGCTCAGACAGATTCAGTATACGTGCAGAGCTTGCAGCTATCCGTAGAGAGCCTCCAGAGTCAGCGAGAGGATAGGGAGAGAGACCGACAGATGCTAGACAGCGTGGTTCTCACTCAGAGGGAGATGGCCTCTGGCTTGTCGTCGCTGTTCACAGGCTTTGATGCGATTGCTCAGACTCTTCGCCTCTTTGAACAGGCATTGCCAGGACTCCCGTCGTTCGCTCCTATCACTTTCCCAGGTGTGCTGCACCAGATACAGTACAGTTTCAGCAGCTACAGCAGCAGCAGCAGCACCAGTTTGCCCAGGCACAGGCAGGACAGTCAGCCAGCCAGGGACAGTACTTCAGTCCTTACTTACGGCTCCCATCTCACCTTCTGGTGCACCTACGGTGGGGCCGTCGTCGTCCACGTTTGCTGTTTTGGCAGGAGAGCAGGACCTTCACACCAGTACCGTTCTGCACAAGTCCTCTCCATGACACACCGTCAGCGCTTCTTGCTTCTACAGCTCCGAGCTTCTCACCGCTCCAGCTGACGAGTCCTTTCTTCGTGTCACATTGCCTGCTCGCACACTCGACTTTGACACAGTAGCACAGACCGCCTCAGTACAGACAGACTCAGTGCTTACGCTTCACAGGCAGAGGTCGTGACTACTACACCTGAGACAGCAGCAGTGGATCTCACAGACTTCGGGCACCGTGAGGAGGTAGATGAGGCTCTTGCTATAGGACAGGATCCACCATCCAGAGCAGCCTCACTGTAAGCTTCATGACCATTGGAGCTAGGGAAACCCCAAGGTATGAATGTTTTGGTGATAGGATGAGAACCATGAATGTGACTAACACTCTTTGTGAGATCTTATAGGTCACATATAAAGAAAGCTCCGTCCGTTGGTGGTGAACGCCAACACACCATGAACTTATTCACAAGGATGATTGGTTGCCTTCATCTACACAAGAACGGACTTGATGGAGTCGCGGAGAAGACATGGATCAAGGCTAAGGACATGCTAGATCCAAGCGGGTGTTGCTTGGTTAGATGTTAGCTTGAGTCCATAGGAAAAACCGGACTATCAAGAGGGTTCGAGGTGGTTCTCTTAGTACACACTAGTTTTAGAGATCATTGGATGCATGGTGAGTCTCTCAGGGGCTAGGGTGGCAGAAGAGAGTTGGAGGGGAACCAAAAAGATCAAGTGTTGAAGAAGAAGATCAAGAAGAAGATCGAAGCTGCGAAGGCAGAGGAGACCGGACAGTACGGTCATGGAGACCGTACAATACGGTCTACAGAGAAGTTCCAGACAAAAGAGCTTAAGTTTCTGGAAGTTGGAGAAATAGAGACCGGACAGTTGAACGGACAGTACGGTCTAGGGACCGGACAGTACGGTCTCTATTGGAGTGTTCCAGACAGAGAAGCTGAAGTTTTGGCTCCTGAAGTTGAAGAATGAAGACCGGACAATTGACAGGATGGTACGGTCATGGAGACCGTACAATACGGTCTTACAGGAGAAGAGCAACAGAGAAGGAGAAGTTTCTGTTGCGAAGAAGAAGTGGAGACGGACAATACGGTCCTGGGGACCGGTAACATACGGTCTGGTGAGAGGATGAACAGCACTCCCGGACGCCAGTCTGGTAGAGACGGACAATACGGTCTGATGGAGACGGGACAATACGGTCCTATTGTACGGTCCTTACAAGACTGGGTACTTTGGACAAAGGCTAGGTTTGAGGTTGGAGGCCTATATATAGTCGGTTGTTTTACCTCTTTGAGGTGCTCTTGGACCCAGGAAAGAGGGGAGGTGCTGCCAGAAGCCAAGGGGGATATGTGTGAAGCACGTGAGAAGGGATTTGGAGTGATCCTAGTGCTTGAGAGAGTAGCAAGTTGCATCTTTGATCTCTAGGCTAGTGTGGGCTTGAGAGAGTCACTAGGGCTGTTACTCTTGGTCTATGGCAAGGCCTAGACCGGTTAGGCGTCGGTGGTGAGCTGTCCAAGGAGATTGTGGAAGTCGAACAAGTTTGTACACGGTCTTGGAGCTTCCGTGCGAAAGAAGCATCACTAGTGGAGCGCCCTTTGGCACGCATCATGTGCGGAGCCTTACCTACGGAAGAGGACCCACCCGGGATCGAGCCCGGCGGGACGTGCCCGCGACTCACTCGGAGGGTGAAGTGTGCTCTAGGAGGGATCGCCATCGAGAGGAGGGACGGGGTCGAGACTCGGCGGGAGTGACCCAACATGGAGTAGGGGAAGGCGCCATCCTCCGAGACCACGGGAAAACATCATGAGCATTCTCTATCCCTTCTCTTTACTACTCGTTTTTACTTATCGCACTTCATATGATTGCTTGTAGTACTTGAGTTGTGCTCTTATCTTGCTTGTGTATTTACCTGGTACCTGCTAGCTTCATAGGCTTGCTTGATTGCCTTGCTCGTGTGCTTACTTGTTATAGCCTATCTAATAGCTCTAAGGACTCTACTTAGTGTGCCTAGTTGTCTTGGTTGCTTTGTCTCTAGTTATCTTGTTCTTGCCTTGCCTAGCTTAAGTCTTCCGCTATCTATCTATCTTGTGCTAGGTTTGCTAGTGTGTTGTGATCGTGTTATCTATATGCACTAGCTATATAGGTTAAGGATACTCCTTAGTGTGTGCTTTACCTGTTACTAGAACTACTCGATAGGAGTCGTTTGGGTGTAAGTGTTTGAAATAGATTCTAGAGTGCACCGATTCACCCCCCCCTCTCGGTCACACGATCTTACACTTACCTACTGGCAGTTTCACTTGGACCCCCAGTCGCTCACCCTCTCCTTCAGTCCACTCAGCTTCAGACTCAGAGGCAGTCCAGTACGCAGGGCAGCTTGAGCAGACCACTCTTCAGACAGACTCTCCGGATAGCTCACAGGCAGCTGGTGCCGTACACACCACTCTTTCAGCCTCAGGAGTCTTTGGGGATGCCGCGGACTTGGACTTGGACACCTCCAGTGCCACCCTCTCAGCAGCAGCAGGACAGTGCTCAGCCTACCAGTTCTTCAGCACCTGCTGCCCACTGCACCTCCTCCAGCCTCCGACGCGTAGGACAGCTGTTTTTCTCTTTTCCTTCTTTCTCTTTTGGTCATTGGTGCCAAAGGGGGAGAGAGTTAGAGAGATCTTGTATAGGTCTAGGGGAAGTAGCAGAGTGATCTTGTGTCCAGGGGGAGTGTGAGACAGTTTTTGTCAGGGGGGAGACCATTTGTGACTTCATTTGTATATTCTCTTGGTACTTCGTGGTTTCTGTTGAGCTTGATTTGCTTTTGCTGGTGTTTAGCTCATCAAGAATGCACTTGGTTCGTTTCATACACTTGCTCGTTATCTATATATCTTGTATATTGCTCTGAGTTTGGTATGCTATCCCGGATGTGCTTATTTATATCTATCTTGCCAGGTTTCCTCTTTTTGTGATGATATGCGCACTCACTTGCTTTTGCAGGATTATCTTATAAAATTATATCACAAGTGTTGTGGTCATAGCTCTTGTTTTATTCCTATATATCACCCGTGTGCTCTAACTCTATTTTGCAGGTGATACCTTTTGAGCTATGACTACCTTGTTCTCCGTTTTACTTGTTCTTCATGCATATCTAACTCTTCTCGATCACTCTTGCGCTTTACATTCTTATCTTTTGATATCTTTTGATATATGTTGTCACCCATCACCAAAAAGGGGGGAAATTGTAAGCTTCATGACCATTGGAGTTCGGAAACCCCAAAGGTATGAATGTTTTGGTGGGGTGACCATATTGATGTGACTAACATTTCATTGTGGGATATTCAAATGGTCATGTCAATGAAGCGTCGTCTCACATACTCTATCTATCGATGACTTGGTGATTGGTTGCCTCGACAATTGGATCGAGAACTTGATGGAGTCAAGGTTTGAAGATGGATCAAGGCTAAGGACATGATAGACCAAGCAAGTGTTGGTTGGTAGGATGTTTAGCTTGGCCAAAGAAAAAGGACCATCAAGAGGGATCGAATTGGTTCTCTTAGCGCACACTAGGTTAGAGATCATATGGATGTAGTGAGTCTCTCGAGGGCTAGGGTGGCTAAAGAGAAGAAGAGAAACCAAGAATGAAGAAGTGGAAGCAAGGATCAAGAGTGGATCAAGTTTTCAGCTTATCCGGTAGAGACCGGACAGTACGGTCCTAGGGACCGTATGGTACGGTCTTCATTGAAGATCCAGACAGAGAGAGAAGTGAAGTCTCGGGATGCTGAGAAAAGAAGACGGACAATGGGACCGTATGGTACGGTCAAGGGAGACGGACGTACGGTCATCAGAGGATTTCTAGACAGAGGAGTTGAAGTTTCTGGAAGTGGAAGAAATGAAGACCGGACAATCGACCGGATGGTACGGTCCTAGGACCGGACAGTACGGTCTTCATTGGGATGGAGAAGAAGATGGAGATGCGCCTGGAAATAGAGACGGACAGTACGGTCTGGAAGAGACGGACAGTACGGTCCTATTGTACGGTCTCTAGTTTTGCAGGGCACTTTTGGGCAACGGCTAGTTTTGGGTTGGTAGCTATATATAGTTGGTTGCCCCCCCCTTGAGGGGTCTCTTGGCCATGTTGGAGGCAGGAAACTCAGAGGAAGCCA
This sequence comes from Eragrostis nindensis, assembly GCA_012490785.1. Taxonomy (NCBI): domain Eukaryota; kingdom Viridiplantae; phylum Streptophyta; class Magnoliopsida; order Poales; family Poaceae; genus Eragrostis; species Eragrostis nindensis. The sequence goes on along the minus strand of JAAXCT010002988.1, from coordinate 2,814 downwards.
AGAGCAAGAGAGAGAAGCACTTGTGAAGGATTTGGAGTGATCCTAGTGCTTGAGAGAGTAGCAAGCAATTGCATTCACTGATCTCTAGGCTAGTGTGAGCTTGAGAGAGTCACTTCGGTTTGTTACTCTTGGTCTATGGGAAGGCCTAGAACGGTTTAGGCGTCGGTGTTGAGCTGTCCAAGGAGATTGTGGAAGCTAACACAAGTTGTACACGGTCTTGGAGCTTCCCGTGCGAAAGAAAGCATCACTAGTGGAGCGCCCTTTGGCACGCATCACGTGCGGAGCCTTACCTCCGGAAGAGTAACCGGGATCGAGCCCGGCGAGACGTGCCCGCGACTTCACTCGGAGGGTGAAGGTGCTCTAGGAGGGATCGCCATCGAGCGGAGGGACGGGGTCGAGACTCCGGCGGGAGTCCCCCAACGTGGAGTAGGGGAAGGCGCCATCCTTCCGAGACCACGGAAAAAAATCAAAGCATTTCCTATCCTTATCTCCTTTTACTTACTAGCATTTACGTTCCGCATTTACCTTATGTGCTAGTAGAATTGCATGATAGGTTGTCTCTTTATATTTGGTAGAATTGCTTGTTAGGGTGTTGCTAGTTGCATAGACTAAATGTGCGTGCGCGCACCGCTTGCTTTTGTATCACCATATATAGTCTGTCTTGCAGCTTCACGCCTAAAGTACGTTTGGGGAGAAATTTGTTGACACACCAATTCACCCCTCCTCTCGGGTGCCCTTGATCCTTTCACCCGGCACCTGAGTTGGAGCAAGCAAATCGGCTCTTGGCTCAGCCTTGCCTTTAGGCCCCTTTGTTTCAGCTTTTGATTCTGGATTCTGGATTCTAAGGCCCTGTTTGGATCCTTAACAGCTAAAATTAGCCAACTAAAACATTAGTCAGCTAATTTTTTAGCCAACTAATTTAGAAGGTACTTGTTTGGATCCTTGACTAATGGTTCTGGTTTTTAGACTTTCCTTGCCTTTTTAATTGTTTATGCCTTTTTATATGTTGTCGATTTTAGTAGCTTTGAGGAGGTGACTAGGGGCTAAAGTTTAGGTGGGAGTGGGCTAAAAGTTTAGGAGATTTTAGGTGGTTATGTTTGTATACCAACTAACTAAAATTAGCCAGCTAAAAGTTTACGAGGTTGAATCAAACAGGGCCTAAAAGCAGAAGCTGGAACAAAGGGTGGATTTTGAGTCTGAATTCTATAATCCGGATAAGAATCCGAGACTGAATCCACAATCTGCTCAGGACTAGCTTTTGCTAGATGTGAGACATATTTACCCATTCTATTGTGACCCCACTGTAAGGGACTGAAATAATCTATAAGCTGGATTGTGGAATCCAGACAAACAACAACACCTTCGAATTTTGTCATACAAATTCCACAATCTCAGATCTTAAAATCAAAATCCAAAAGCTGATTTTTAAAATCATAATCACCAACAAAGAGGCCTTTACTCTCCCCGTCTATTAATCCTGTGTGACCATTCATCTCCCTCACGGCTCATGGCTCAGCCTCTACTCTTCCTGTCCCATTAATAATCCATTTGTGTGCCCATTCAATCTCTACGCCTTCTCGTGAAATCTGAAAATTACAACCCATTAATCCACATATCACTCACGACTTCTCCTAGAATATGACAGTCACAGTCCATTATTGCTACGTTCCCTTTCCATTCATATTCTATTGTGTTTTTCTCTAAAATGGTGGCCAGCACTCCACCAAGCACCGGCAGTAGCCCATGCAAGTGACCGTCTGCGACCCGCCAATGACCTTGCCTATGAGGCCCATGGTTTTCTAATGTGGAATATGAAATATGGCTGTTGGCTTCTGGGTATGACCTGAGGTGTCCGTGTCAGTATTGCTTCGTCTTTTCTCTTCCCTTTGAATGTTTCTTCCTAATATTTCTTTTTTGTTTTATTTCCTTCCATCAGTCTGCTAAAAGTTTCTATATGATTCATTTGATGCAGGTTTGTTGCTTTAGTTCAGAAATGCCAGGGAAACCATTTTATCAGTAGACAAGATGGAGATTTTGAATATAGAACTCTGAAGTGGTGCCTTAGAAAATAAATTAAATCCGAGTGTTAGTGCCCGCAATTGGGGCTCTGTGTCCCGTCCTTCTCTAATTAGCCTGTGGATTCTAGGATAAGCAGCTCCCCATTGCACCTTTAGTTCCCTGCTTCTGTACAGGCAGGTAAAAAAATGTGAATAGGTCAGTATTATGTTCACATTCATCATATATTTTTTTGCTTATTCTCAATGTACAGGCTACTACCATACAATCTTTTTTTTTAAGTAGTTTATCATTCAAATATTGAATTCATTCTTTCTCAACACTTTATCAAAACAGTTCCCGCAGCAAGGCGCGGGGAATTCACCTAGTAACTGAGATGTCTCAGCCGGCGAAATGTGAAGACATATCAGCAAGATCTGATATGGGAGAGGAAGAAACGAGGAGAGAGAGGGAAGCGAGCGACGTGCAAAAACGCCGGCACGAAGCGGGTGGTGAATGTGGTTTTTGGGCTGCCGGCACCGCTCGCACGCCCCATTCGCTTTGCAGCCCAAAGAGCATTAAATAGTAGTGGGCCTGCGTTTCCCAAAGAGCATAAATAGTAGTGAGGCCCTGCCGTTATGTCGCTCCGTGGTTGAGTGAGTTGGCACTTTCGCAGCCCGCACTTGGGAATGTCACTAACCCTGCTCTTATATTGTCGTCTGCATAGTTGGATCGGGGCTAACATTGTATCGATGCGGATAGCAGTGAACCGAAAGACGGTTCATTTCATGGGACACGTAGAGAAACAAAATCATCGTT